>CALNXI010001146.1:73016-88016 GCA_942486025.1 Porites evermanni | reverse complement strand
CACCCTGTATAAGTTTAACGTTCGTGGTGAATCCGTCTGTGTGGAAGGCCAACCCACTGTTGTTGACGCAACCACGAAAATGTCCGGTAAGCAAAAGCAGCGCCAGCTAACTTAAATTTAAAACCTTTTTCTGGTAATATGTAAATGCTGCAAATTTTCAATGAGTGGGAATTTTGGACGGAGTCAAAAAAAATTCAAATTCAAGGCGTTTGTTGAACTACAATAAATACCTTGCGCACAAAAAAAGAGGGGAAATGCTCTGGGCGATCGCGAGTAAGGAGAATTTTATTAACTTGCATTCAGCTGCTTTTGTTACAGTTTTTGCACGTAATCTGGTCCATGCCTACAAATTTTGCATTTTTCAAAAAAACCGCTACATAAATATTTTTATAAATTTCATAGTCCCGCGATTAATCGGCAATAAATATACCCTGTAAGTTTCAAGAACACTGAAAGCAGAGAGAGCTTTTAAATAGGGCCTCAAATATAACCAATTTTCCCCCAGATTTTGTGTTTACAAGTGAGCGTCCTCATTATTCTCTAGCATTGTTTTTAAGTTTCATATGCACGTGCACATTTAGCAAAAGATACAATTTGCATCAAAAAGGACCCTCGGTTAAATCTCCGGAATATGCTAATAACCAGGTAAAGAAAGAGTTTCTGTGATGTTATAACCCGAGTAAGATAATTAAGTATTGCATCCTACACGATGAGCCGCGACGTTCACTGCTTCGGCTCTCACTGCTATCTGTGACAAGCTAATTATTAGCATATTCCGACTATTTCTTCGGAAAGTGATCGAGAGTTTTTTTATGCAAATTTATTTCTTTTTGCTAAATGTGCACGCGCATATGAAACTTGAAAACAATAACAGTGAATAATGAGGACGACGTAATGGCGTCGTTACGTTGCCATGGCGACTCCGATTGCAATAAAATGCAGATCATCAGAATTTTTCAACTTTATATAATACAGTTGTGGTAACCTTTTTCCCATATCTTTACTCATGCCGACGTAGTTAGAGCTCAAACTTGTGAGGTATCCCCCCTCAAAAATCCAGACGAGCCACCTTAATTGAAATAGGTGTACACATAAATATACATACAGCTTTATTTGAAAACAGTAAAATCTTCAGTAATATACAAAGTTACGAATTAATATTTTAGATAAAAAAAAAATACTGTTTACACTTCATTTACTCAGTTTTACAAGATTGCCCAGTGGCAAACCAATGATTGAAACACTCGGTTAATTTCCCTTTCGAATTGCCCTGTGGACTTTATGTTTCTAACATATTATGATAGGGAATTCCATAATTGAGCCCCGCTATAGCTAAAGCTACGCTTTAGACAATAGACCTTTTTATCGATACGGCGGCGATATTTAATTAATTCGATTTAAGGAGCATTATAGAATGCCCAGGGGGCATGAACACATTTCGTTTGTATTTTCGGGCGCTTTTCGGAACATTTTTTCTTAAAGTTTTCTTAGAATAAGATTGTAATGGGAAAAGATCCTTGTGCTGTGTTTGGATGTAATAATGATCGCCTTTTTCTAGTTTAGTATTAGAAATATAGTCTTTCACAGTATAGTTCTCGGGATAAAGGCGATCATTATTACATCCAAACACGGCACAAGGATCTTTTTTTCCCATTACAATCTTATTCTAAGAAAACTGTACGAAGAATGTCCCGAAAAGCGCTCGCAAATACAAACGAAATGCGCTCATGCTCCCTGGGCATCCTATAATACTTCTTAAATCGAATTAATACAATATGGCCGCCGTATCGGTAAAAAGGTCTATTGTTGCGTGCCTTGGGCAATGTTAGATTACCGCAAGAGTTTCGTAGATCGTACTATGAACTTCGTTCATTAGATTGTCATGTAATTCACTTTTAAGGCCGTTTTTATTCAGTTCTTGATTCAGCAGTTTGGAGCTCGTTTCGCATAAAAATGCTATTTTCAAACGTTAAGGCACTTGTGTTTTGGTTTCTTCAGATCTGTGCTCATTGTAGCCTGTGTCTAGACCCCCTCCCTCTCCTCTCGATTTTTCCTGAAGGAAGGGGGGGGGAGGGGTCAGTACACAGGCTATGCTCCTTGTTTTCTTTTTCACCATTGGCCACTTTAGTAACGAGGAGGGAACTGGCGCCGAAATGCGCCCCGCACTTGCCTCTGGGATCGTTAATGGACGCGGTAATCAGCCATTGACCATTTTTTCCCTGTCCTTAGTAAGAGTCCCAGAAGTCTTTGCCAAAGTTAACTCGGCTTAGTTCCTCTATCTATTCATCTCCTTTTTGACTTTTTTTAAAATTTTATTTCTATAGCTCCCCTTGCACCATACGTTGGAGAGATAACTGATATAAGGGCCTCAAAGTCAAGTGCTGTTATCCAGTTATGGCCTGCAGAACAAAGAAATGGCCCCATAAGGTATGATCCAAGCCTTGCTCCCTCATTAATAGATTTTCGATCATAGTAGTACGTTTACGCGACAAGACGGCAAAAAGGAGAGGAAGGCGAAAGGTTTGTGTGTAAAAAGCTTGACCGGGCTAGTACCTACGTTTTTTTTTTTCGTGATCTTCTTTTAACTTTACTGGGTTTGGGCTTTTGCAAAAATATTTGTTTGAAAGAAGGTGAAGTTTGTGGAAAAATTTTATTAAACGTAAATGTTGTGTCGCTTGTCACACACGCTAAGTTAATTAATGCTGAAATGAGAATGCCAGCGTTCCAACATATATTTACATATACTTCTTGTTACTCAAAGGGATCTTTCCACGGTCGAAATGTGCAACACAATTTGGCCAGCGGCTCGCTTAAGTGGCTCGTAGATCCATAAAACTTTAATAATTATATGACGTCATTTTATCATTAATAAGAGGACAGACATATATAAAACCTGGCGTCAATTTGTTTTACAGTAACAAAAGCTCGAAAAATGACGTTTTTAAACTAGCATAATGTTATTGTCAATAACTTTCCTCGCTTGGTGATTGGCTACTGAAGACAAGTAACTGAGTTTCATTGGCTAAAAATTTGACAGGTTGAGACACCTCACTGCCAATACAATACAATAATTTTTATTAACTCTCCCAAAGGGCTATTCTGAAGTTAATTTATAAATGCTAAAAAAGAAGGGGGTAAGGAGAAAAAGCTTAAATTGATTGAAATCTTGGTACAAAACTAAAAGCCTAAACTATGCACGTACAATTACGTTATCTCTTTGGAGATCTAACCTAAATCAAATATTAACCATTTACCGTATGGGGTCTGCTCCCTCATAGTGACGGGCTATTTCTAGTGTCTGCGGTCAGGGAGTTCCAGGCACTTACAGCGCGATAGTAAAATGACCGTTGCGCAGTAACTGTTCTGCATGGAGGGAGATTTAGATTGTTCCTTTTCCTTGTATTGTAGTAGTGTGCATCTGATCGCTTACTCAGTTTACTACTCAAGTACAACAGAGCAAGGCTATTAAAAAGTTTGTATACTTGGGTAGTATCACGGACTAATAGCTGATCTTTGATGGAGGGCCGCCCTAATTCCCGAAGAACAGGCGAGATGTGACTAAACTTCTTAGTATCTGCTAATAGGCGGAGGGCGAAGTTTTGCACTAATTTTAACTCCTGCCCGTAACATTTAGATATGTCTGTCTTCTGCCCTGCATGACATTAGGAATTTATTGTTTTCCAAACTTCAGAACAAGAATGAGATCAGCGATGTTTATTTTCTCGAAAGTGGAGCCATTTTGGGCTAGTATAAAGTCGTAGACTAACCCAAGGTTAAAAAGTATTCTAAGGAAAGATTTTGGAGCCGTTTAAATAACCGAACAAGTCGAAGCGATGTATGGTTGAGCTGTCTTTAGAGCAACTAGCCAGGCAGTTTTAAAAACTTGCTAACCGAACAGGACGAACATATATCGTGTACCTATTGCTTATTTCAGTTCAAGGCTTGTTTTTTCGTCCTGAAGGCCATTCAGCTGTATGAGCTGTGTGCAATCAAACCGAAAGGAGGGCTTTATACTTATGTAGTCTTGAGTTTAACTTTCCAGGTACTTACAAAGTTCGACAAGTTTGTATAAAAAGTTGGTTTTGCTTTCGAAAAAAAGGATCAGAAAATACTCAGTTCTCGTCAAAAGAAAACTGCTGTAGTTGATGTCTTTATTTTGAATACACTAGACTTTCATAATTGTTTGTGATATGAATATTTAAAGCTTATCTGAATCACAGTTGTGAACCTGTATAATATCTTGGAAGTGGTCTCCGCTTTGGAAACTAAGTGATTTTGTTCAGTTTTCTATGCTTGAGCTTTTTGTAGAGAATTCAAACAGGATGTAAGTCTGGCATCAGAGCTATCTGGCTATTTTTCGTGGTAGACAGAACGTGAATCTTCTACGAAAAAAAACTAAACTAAAGAAAAACATCGAAGCTTAGCATTAATTCGGCAAATGGTAGCGTCCTGCATTCATTAAAATTTAATGTGCCTCTCCTCTCATCGATCATAAAAATTAGCCAATCAGCGTGCGAGAAATGATTCAGTTATTGTAAAAATGCGTTATTAACCAAGCGCGAGGGCCGCACAAGAAAGTAAGAGATTTTGGAAATCAGGTCGTTAGAGAACAAAAACGGCCTATTTCCCACTACGATACTGAACAAACTTTACAAACTTTGTTAATCAGGGTTCGCAAAGTATTGAAAAGTCCTTGAAGTTTAAGGAAGTCCATGAAAAGTCCTTAAATTTCTATGCAAGTCATTGAAAAGTCCTTGAATTTTCTTCAGCTTTGAATTTAGAGGCCTGGAAAGTATTTTTTGCTGCTTTTTGGTTGTCTAAGACTTTAATACAAATCATAGTTCAGAAAATTTAAAGGTTATTTACATAAAGTGCCTTATGTCTTATCATAGTTAATGGAGGTGACTGGTTATGAAGCCCGGCAAACATCAAAGGAGCAAACAAAGATGCCAAGATTTATGTTAGAAGGTCCACGACCCTGCACAATCTTTTGTTTTACGTTCATACGTTATGCATGAATTACGTAACCAGCACGTTTCTATTGGTTAGTTCCTCAGTACGGAGTAAACAACTATTGTGTTTTGTGCAGGGTCAAGGCCAAAAAAGAGAACAAAACCATACAACAAAGAACTTTGTCGGGTTTCATAACCATTCCCTCTATTAACTATGGTCTTATGCAATAATTAACTATCAGGTTAATGCAGGTGACTGACTGAAAAATGCAGAGAAGTTGGTGAAGCAAACGGTTAAAGCCTTATTAGAATAAACTGGGAATTTGATTTTTTTTATTTTACAATCTGTGAAATTCTATTCCTAGTAGATGGTCCTTGAAAATCTAATGTGGTCCTTGAAAACTCCTCGAAAAATGGCTGCAGTTTTTTTTGTTTTTTTTTTATGAACCCTGTAAATAACAGATTCATTACTGGAGTGCAAAAAAGGAAAAGAGGAAAATGAGTAAATTAATGAATGAATAAATAACCAAAGATAAAGATAAGACTAAAATTATATTTCACTGAAAAGCTGGTTGAATCATTCCTCCGTCTTCTAATACTCTTAACCTAACGCAATGGATCCCTAAATAAATAAGTTTGATCAGCATTCCTGCAATTGACACTAATAACCATCTGATAGTTTGATCCGATCTGTTTTCGCTCTTTGAATCAATGGTCACTCCGAAGTCACACTTCATATTGTACCAAAATTGTGTGGGCACCAGAAGACCTCAAAATATTCACCAAGCGAAAATTTCACCCCTTCCAAGTAACAAACTCACTAAAAACACTACTGATATTATCCAGCAAAACTTCTGACCGAGGTCTGAAAGCCCTTTATTATTGTTTATTTTATTTTATTTTTTTCATTTTTCCAGTGCTTATCAGGTTGTAGTTCTGAAGGTGGCTGATTGCAACAAGAACCTTCCACCCGATTTTGATTCTAAGCTAAAAAATTCAGAGGGTGATTCGCAATACAACATCGACTTTTACGTTTCTGCTGAGATAAGTAACGATCCAGTGCACGAGAAAACCTGGACATTCATAGTTGGTGATGAGAAAAACTATGGAGCTTACAAAAATGCCGCCTTACAACAAGGGGAGGATTATATTGTCTTTCAGAGAGCTTTGACTAAAGGCAGAACCGAAAAGGTAAATCTAGTTTAGCTGAAAGTCGAGTCAAAGACTATTGCCATTTTGCCAACAACATGCTGGGGTCTAACACCATGTAAAGCATTTTTTTTTAAAAAAAAGTGAGTCATTAGATAAATCAATTCTAGCGTTCTCATTGGCTTAGCCATCATGGTATATGAGCCATAAAACCCTGCTCTCCAATTCTCTCCAATTCTAGCGTTTTCATTGGCTTAGCCATCATGGTATATGGACCATAAAACCCTGCCCTCCAATTATGGTAACTGTACGCGTCTACTCAAAATTAAAACAAGCTGAAAATCGGTTGTTTTTACAAATGAAGTCGGGAAGAATTCTCGATATTTTGTGGGCGTTTTTAATAAAACAATTACTCCACACGCGCTTGTTGGATATGAGATGATTATAGCCAACTCATATCAAAAGGACAGTCGTAGAATAATTGTTAAGTATCTGAATGTGTTACAGCCAACAGAACATATTTATATTTATGAATGTATATAATTATTCTAATGTATATAATTATAAATGTAACTTTTTGTTGACCACAAATACTATAGGTCGTTTTAAAAGGAAATCCCATCAAGGTTGCTAAAATATCAATCACTAAAGGTGAGAGTTGTAATGTTCTGTTGTTATTTTAAATAATTTGATGGTGCCATATGATCTCCCTCTATATGTCTTATTTTGTCCTACTAGAAATACGTTATCGAAAAAAACCTCGCGAAGCTAAAAACGGTCAGCAGCGAGGATAAAGGGAAAGAAGCGAAAGGGAAAAAATGTGATAAAAAAATCTAAAACTAAACAGAGAAAAATGTTCAAAGAAAACCGATATCACTGGGCCACGCTGCCATTGAATAATTGATCCGGTCAAGTTGTTACACTTTGAGCATTTTTCTCTGCCATACACGCTGTTTGAAGCTTGTAGAGCTGTATTTATCACGCATTCAAAGACAACTTTGAGAAAAATAAGCTTAAACGAGCATTTCAATGCCATTTTGCATTATTTCGGTGTTAATTTACTCTCGCGCTTAACGGCCGACATAGTTCTTTGCTTACGATTCTCGTAGGAGCAACGCGCAATGCAAATTTCGACAGATTTATTAACCTCGCTTTCACGAGGAATTATAATACGCAGTTTATTTTATTTATGAGCTGACCTCGTTCTAGCCTCCCACGCAAACGTTATTAGAGGAGTCGTATTTCCTCCCTCCCACAAACTCCTGCTTACCCAAGACCAGCATTCCTTTCTCATTATTTTACCCCCATGGTAATGTGACCAATCAGCAGTGGGGTGTATTATTTTACAATTTCCCGCGAATAGCCCATTTTACAGTTACTTGTGAAAACGAGGCTGGAGTTGAACTTCTTTTGATACAACCCTTCCTGATTTATTATGTAAATCATGTTGTTCTTTGACTCTAACTAGTATCCTTCAAACATAATTCTCATTAGAAAAGGAAGGAGGTTCGTATCAGAACAAGAACGTGCTTAAAGTCGTTGACAGTCTCGCTTGCTGGGAGATTAGATCGAGAAATGAGGAGGATATTATTTCCTCACGAAACAGGATTTACTCGCTTAAAGTTTTTTACTTCTTACTTTATCGACATCGACACTTTTTACTTGTTTCTGAATTGATTTAATACGTGTTTTAGCGACGACCGGAAATACATCTGCGGTCGCAGGCTATACGCGTGTATATATACACGAAGATTAAAGGGCTTCGATTCCAGAGAAATTACCTAATTGCCAGAGATCAAAAAAGGGATTTACGAGGCACGTAATTTCAATCATCGACGAAAGTAAACCCCATTCTCGTCACAACATACAATGCATACAATGAACGTTTACAACACCAGACAATCGCAGTTTTGCTAATTCAGATTCCTTTTTTCTTTTTCTTTTTCAACTACTCAGCAGTGTTCACTTATTCCAAAGTAATCAACGCTTTGAAGCGATAGAATTCGTGGACCGACACGTTTCGGAAAAGCTCTAAAGTAATCTTTCATGCGTGGCCTCGATCGCGCAACGATTCTTAGTTCTAGTTTCCACGGTCTCCACAAGGAACGCCTGGCATAATTACCCCCCATTTGTGTATAAAATACGACGAAAAACCCCGCGGGGGTACTTCCAGGAAAACTGGGTGGGGGTGTGTTTCACGCTTCCTGAAACCATTACTGTATTTCAGACCAAAATCCGTGAATTTCCCTACCCTATTTCAGACCTGATCAAAAATTTGATACCCTATTTCAGACCTGAAGACCTAGAGCCCGTCGCGTGACCGGAGCGCGTAACAAGCTGTTACGACACGTACACGGTTGGCGTAAACATTAAAAGGAAAATGGTCTTATCGCCAAATGTAGAAGAAGTAGCTTCTTCTAAAAAAACATACGCAGTTCAAGAGTAGAGTACACAAATAAATACCTTATTTCAGACCAAATTGGTGGAAATTGATACCCTATTTCAGACCAAAACGGCTAAAAAACCATACCCTTTGGCGCCGGACATACCCGTATAGCCTATATAAGGGAGTACCCCCCGGGGGAGGGGGGAGCAAAAAACGCGTTGCAGATTATGAGTCTCGCTGCTTACGCAAGCGAGACTAACCAGGTCAACCTCAACTTCACTGTCACTCAAAAGCTAGGATACTAAGTCCACAACTGTAACTCAAGAAAATAATGCGGGCGCTGTGAGGTTAGAAATAGCAATTATTTCAAATAAATACTAGTACTTTTTGTGCGACGCTTTAAATCAGTCGCCTGCGGGGAGAGTTAGATTTTCGGGAAAACCCGGAGTTGATCTTCCTCACTTGATCGAGCCGGCAGTCGGTTTAAATTTCAGCAACATCAGAACTCTGGATCCGACTTGTTTACTTGCACGCTAAATGGCACAAAAAGGCTCTTGCGTTTAGAAAAAGCAAGGAGAATTTAGAGGGAATCAAAGAGAAGATATTTGGCGTTCATTAATTTGTACATCAAAGAGTAAATCGGCAAATTGCGGATAAAGGTGTTGAGATCAGAGGTGAAAACATCACAATCCATGCAACAACAAAGAACTTCAGCGGCGAAGAAATCTCTGAAAATTACACATCTAGAAACTTCTTGCAAATAACTAAGACTAACCGAAATATCCCTTAATTTAAGGACAGTTGTGACGTCATTGAGCTATTTTTCTCGACGAAAATGGTGGTTTGATTACCTAAACGACCAGAGTCACCGTTTCGAGGCTTTCAGGCATATTTCGAAGACTTATCGGAAGCGGAAGCCATATTGGAAGTGCCGCATGAAATATTCAGCACATTTTGTGTCTTATTTCTTCTTTTAAAGAACGTGATGTAGGCGGGATTTTGGTCGGTTTTCAAGGCAGGTGAACAAGTATCTATTATTTTCTGGATTCACAGATTTTTGACGAAGTCCTAGATATTTTTCTTTGATTACCATATCGATTAACTTTTATCATGTTGAATATGGGGATGGTAAACAACCTAGAATTTTGGTAGACAATTTTTGAATTCCCAGGTCCAAAATACGAGTTCCACTCCCGGGTTTCACGCAGGCGAATTTGCGGGGATAAAATTAAAGGATCTGAAGCGTAAGGTAGATACTAACTGCCTTGTTTCTGAAACTCACCAAATCTGGAAAGATTTATTACTGTTGGATTCTCCAAATGTTCATTGGAAAGATTTATCACTGTTGGACTCTCCAAATGTTCATCTACAGTATAAAAAAAGGCAAAGAAAGAAGGCAAATGTCAACTGTAAATGATGTATTTCGTTTTCATTGAACACTGATGAAAATCTTGCAAGCCAGTGAAGCCACGACCTTTGTGATCAGTCTAGAATATTCGAACACCCCAACGATTCCTTGCAATAAATGATACTCGTATTCTTTTACATCCAGTGTTTTCTTTGCAATAGTGTGAAACCTACACGAGTACTGAAAGCTTATGTTAAAATCTGTCCGCCTCCGTCCGCCATTGTGAAAAAGTTCTGATCACTGGGTCGATGTTTTGATAAACACCAGCGCGCCTTCTCATTTGTTGAACAGTGTCTGGTGACCAGTTGGCCCTGTCTTTAAATTTTCACTATATTAAATTTCGTGTCCAATATATTCTGTTTACATCGTTCCGGCTCGATTTGCGCGGACATCCTCATGCGGTCAACTGCGGTCAATGTCAACCTACCAGACTTTGGTAGGTACAATATGACTGGCTAAGCGCGGAAAGAAATGCTGGATTCGGGTAAGCAAGTGGCGGTTTCTGGGGAAGGGGGGAGTAAAGACTCCCCTAGAAACGTCTGCGTGGGAGGCTAACCTCGATCTATTGGAGAGCCCAATTCCTCAGCGTCAGGACCATAGTCAGACTATATATGGTCAGCCATTGTTTTATCATTGATGATCATGGTCAGTTGCCATGGTTTAAAATGATCCAGCAATCGGAAAACTACGGCTTGACCATGGTAAACCAAACCATTGTCAACCATATACGTTCAATGGCACAAATTTGACCATGGTCGACCATGAACAAAATTACCAACGTAGAGACTTTAATTTGTGAACCGTGTATGATCATGGAAACACTACTATAACATGGTTGAAGATTTTTAAGGTGAAAAAGACACCGTGATATAACATGATCAACCATGTTCAAGGCTAAATCCAAACATGGAATAACATAGCCAGTGACAGCCATGTATGACTATGGTCAAAGGGACATGTTTAACCATGGAATACCATTGTAGGAGTGGGAGAAAAGCCCCTGATCAGGACGAATTTAACATTCGATGACACTGACATGATCGACTATGTTTAGAGTGAAAAAGAGGTTTGCATGCAATTAAAATAACGCTGTTTGTTTAGCCCACTGCTAAAATTGTAACTTCCAAGACGCTGACTTTACCACTACCGAATTCAAAATTAGGTTTAGAAACCCCTTTATCGCCTGTGAAAACTGACAAGGAGACTTGAAGTTGAGCTAAGTTGCTTAATAGAACACCTCATACTTTTGATTGCTTTACTTTTCAATGCATGGATCAAATCCGCGAAAGCACACACCACTATAGATAAATTGCTGATTACTACTATTACTACTAGTACACAGACAAATAAAATGACAGAGTAATTTGCTTAATGACTTACCGATAGCCTTATGAATGACTCAGTACCATGGTAACGTGAAGTCACACTTCTCTCTATTCCTCACCCTCCGTCTAGCTGACTGATTAGAATGTTCTTTCACTCATTTCATTTTCAAACCCGCATTTGACAAATCTGATGATAAAGAACCAGAGAGAGGGAAGGAGTGCCCACAAACATGTGACAAGCCTTCAAACACAGGTTTGTTAGTTGATTAAAATACAGCTTCCAATGTTTATTGTCTCAGCACAGTCGAGTGAACCGTCGAACTCAAAGACGGTTTGTTTTAGCAGCTGAAGTATCTGATACTTCACAAAAAGACCCTGTTGTCAGTCACGTTCTGCCCCCCTCTCAATCTGACCAAAATTACAATTGTTGTGTGACGAGACGATGAAGTCTGTGTGGGAAGCCAAGGTATAGGATATGACACATATTAATAGCTGAAGGATTCACCAGCTTCAAAGTGTGAATGGAATAAGTCAAAACGTCTGTTACATATCTGGCAAAGTAATGTTCCTGGTTACTTTTGGTTTTAGTCTCAATCTCTTGAGTGAGTATATCTGAAGGTCATAAACTGTGTCTGTTTATAGGGTGCCACTTTCATGTGAAGAAAAATGGTTTAGGGACAAGGGAGAGTGAGTCCCTTTCCCTCTGTTCTCAATCCCCTCCTCTCCCTTCCCATCCTTTCCCATCTCCTTTCGAATCCTACCACGCACGCTTTTAGAATACTCGTCAGCATTATAGTCAACAATTAAGTACCAGATCTAATTGAGCGCATTAGATCATATTTTTAATGCTATTTTGCGCCTTATAAGTAATAAATTAATATTAATTATTACATTTGCGGAGTCCTTGATCTCTCTTCGTTCCTCGAGGTAGGAGGAGAGCTGACTCAAGAAAAAAGGTTGTTTAAGCAATCGCCTCACAAGAACTTTAACTCACATGTTTTCACATTGCAGCTTTTGTGATATCAAACATCGTCTTAGCAGTTGCATTAATCATTTCTCTTGGAGTGAATCTGTTCCTTTGGCGTGCTCTGCGAAATTCCAAAACAAGCAACAAGCACTCTGTCAGAGAATTACAAGAGAAGGAGCACGGAAATGAAGGTTTTATAAATAATAATTGACATTTTTGGTTGAAAACTAAGTTTACAACGGTTTCCATTCTTCCTTTTCCTGTGCAATTTTGATTAGATTCTAACCATTTTCAATCTTAGGCAATACAGAAGTCCGGTTTTCTCCAAATGAGTCAAGTTATATGGAGCTGCGTCCTACTCAAATTCAGCAAACGACAATAAATTCAGAATATGGATCTCTTATGAAGAACCCAGATAGAGACGCTGATGATTGTAAAACGAAACAAGATTATTCCAATGCTTCCTTCCACTTGCACTCTGAACCGTGTGGAGACAAAGAATATGAGAATATATAAATGAATAGTTATGAGGCCCTGTTAAGGGGTTTTAAGGATAAGGGATAACTAAACTAATAATTGTGTTCGACGAGGGAGAACACTTACTAATTGTGTACCGTGCATGCAGTAGTAACTGTTCTATATGCCAGGCGATTTCACGGTTTGGACGCAATCTTGGACCGGCCTGGCACATTTTGCCTCGATCTCATGTGTTCAGTTTTTCTCACCCGGGAGCTAGTATCCATTTTGTGACACTCGTTCACAGATGAAACGTTGGCGATTTTCTGTTTACTACAGGTTTGTATATGGTTTTTCTCGCAGTTTTCAATTGATTTTTTTTTATATATATAGGAAAATTTCCATTCTAAGATAATCGGATTTGTAGATATTATGTTAACAATGCGTTATGCACACTGTATTTGTTTTTATGGATTCATGCAAGATCAGCTAACATCGACCATATTTAATTCTATTACAAATTACATCTTTTCGCTTTTAAAAGCTATTTACAGCACTGGATTTGCTTTTGCTTGTCACCATTTTTGAAAAATATACAAGAAGTTGAACAGTGAAACGTTGACCTTTTCATCTCACTAATTCCGGGTGTGTGAGTCGTGTTAGCATAGTGTCACGCATCAAGGGTTTAAAGTGATACTCGACGCTTAAACTTTTCAGATAACTTTCATTTTTCTGTATCTTAATTTTTAGCCAATTTTATTGACCATCCTAGAGAGCAAAGAAATATCCTGAGGGTAGTAGTCAGTGTTTGACCTGTTGTTACTTACATGTACTTTACTTAGAGGTTTAACCAAGTAAATGTAAAAAGTACAGTACACTCTTCCATTTTTGGGGAAAAATGAAATAGTAACGAATTTTAAAGTGGGAGGATAAACAATAACACTGATAAAGACAGCTGCTGGTATTCGTATTGATAAAAGTGTTTGATTCTGATTTCTCAATATTACAGGCCCATCAGGTTTTGCACCCCCTTCCCACTACCACTCACTACCCACCACCCCCCCTCTTCGGATTTAATTTGATTGGCTATTATCTGTCCAATTTTCTTTCTTTATAGTTCTTTTTGATAGGAAGGTACGCGGTATGGTTAGGTTAGTGGAGAGTACGCCCCATCACGTGCTCGCTTAGATGGTTTTTTTTTTTTTCACTGCTAGCAAAAAAATTGGAATTTCTTCTGTTTTGATTTGAAAGAAGAGCCTGAAGTGGCTTGATATTCAGTTAGTAATGGTAACAGGAGTGGAGTACACTTTTTGATCCTTGATATAACTGGCTTCAATCTCTTTAAGTGGATCAATGCTAGTATTTTGGTATTCATTCTTTAAAGCAATGAAATATAACTTTCATATTCTCACCCTGTGAGATTTGTATTTTAATTTTAAATGTCTGGTATGTGGAACTTTCAGAAGAAGAAGCATTTAAGAAACCTTTCTTGTTTTGCCAAACAGATTAGGCAATTAAACATCCTAGAGCACTTGTTAATGTTTATTACTATTCATTCAAAATATTTCTCCGTTTCTGATTGGCTAAAAGCATACGCATAATTCACCATAATCACCTACTGATGACCAAATTTGGAAGAATTTTGCGGTTAAACAACCAATGACGTCAAAAGTGCGCCGTTAACCGAGAAGACCTGGGGACGAGGTTGAGTTGTTTTGGTTGTGAAAACAAAAATGGTGGGCATTTCACTCGTTTCAAGAGTAAGACCTACGCGAAATAATAGCTAAAAAAACGGCAAGAACAGCAAGAAGACAACTCGAAGGGCGACATCTGCTATTTGGAGAATATTTACGGAGCTGAACAACCCTAAACGTGCACTATCGAAGGTGAACTTAACATCGATGGAGGTAAGCATGTTTTAACTATGTTTATCAACTAGAAATTACCTGAATGAATAATCAAACAATTATTGAATTCGGCTTTCGTGTCATATCTTCTTCATATGATACTCACCCTCATTCATTAATTGTTGATTAACGCACTTGTAGTAGAAACACGAGCCTAGATAAACTGATGGAAAAATGGAAACGTATGTAAGTCAATTCTAGCCTGCATTATTGCGCATGTATATACTGAATAAAAAAGAAAATGTAATGTTCTTTTAAGCTGTAATGGTATGTATGTGTAAGTATGTTAACGAGTTTTTGTCTAGGTGTATTGTAGATAATTACTATGTATGTATGTAATACTGTGTAAATGCAAATAAAAAAGATAACAATAACAAAAACTTGTTATGTTTATCTTTTCATATGCCTTGTTCTCAGAATGTCTTTTATTTGTATGGTTTTTTTCACTTG
>CALNXI010001146.1:34323-61387 GCA_942486025.1 Porites evermanni | reverse complement strand
TTTTTTTTTTTTTTTGAAAATGCCAAAAATTTGGGTCGGTCGGATGACGGTAAATGGAGAAAAAAAAGAGGATGTAATACATCAATTTATACCGGTTTTATTTAAAATGAAATATACAACAATTATTCACCGAAGTGGAGGTGGCTAGTGTTGGATAATTAACCACTAGCCACCGACACTGAGGTGAATAATTGTTTTAGTATATACTAAAACAGTGAGATAATTGAGCACAAAAATGATGATTTTTAACTCATTTACTGTTGCCAATGATTACAATTTGGCGCGCAAGGACCGAACGGCCTCGGTCTTGCCGACAAATAAAGCTTTTGAAGGCAGCATTTGTTTAGCTCTTGGCAGGAAATTTCTTCGAAGGGAGTGAATTCTTTTTGTACTTAAAATCATTCTTTAAAAAAGATTATTAAATTTAGTTTTAAGCTTATTTATAAACAAGTCAACTAAATAAAGTAACGCAAGACTTAAGCTTAATTTGCAGTTGTAAATAAAAATTTTTTTCACTGGTTTTATCGATAAATTCGAGTCAAAAAGACAAAGCTTTACCTGTTTAAACTTCCAAACCGATTTTCGTCACCTTCTTCGTGTATTTCGGGAACAGCTTGCTTGATTACTTGTGAAATTTCTTTGTTTGTTACGGCAACAAACCGTGAAGACCTTTTTGCTCGCAACTTACGCAAGTTTGGCGTCGCTCGCTCTGAGAAACTGGAGGTGACTCCGTGAATAGATATTTAGTGATTGAGTAACCAATCAGGGCGAGCGAAAAACACCATCCACTGCTTTAGTATATACTAAATCTGGATAAATTGGCGACAATGGCGCATCAAGATGGCAGATGGGGGCTTATATCCGCAGGGAGGGAAGTCGGATGCAGTTTTGGGGGGGTTTACAGGTAAATGAGCCTTATAACTGGGAGGGGGGGTGCTTATAAGTGGGAGAGGGGGGCTTAGAAACGGCAGTTTACGGCACACGGAGAATGAGAGTGAAAAACGTATTCATTTATTTCCTTTTTTTTTTCGGGTATCAAGGAGACTGTATCGACTTGGATCTTGGAATTGGAAGTGGTAAAATCCCAGATAACAGTATAACCGCCTCCTCTGGGGTATCAGAAGCCAAGAATGGACGTTTGAACGAAATAAAAGCATGGTGTGCGTCTACAGGAGAAGCTAATCCTTATTTACAAATAAACCTGGAAACTATCCATATTGTCTGTGCTGTGTCAACACAAGGAAATCCAAATGCAGATCAGTGGATAGAGACCTACACAATCCAGGTATCAACGGATGGAACAAACTGGACAGATTATAAGGAACATGGTCAAAATAAGGTACGTTACTGAGTTTCTTCCACTTTATCTATGCCAACTCTTGCATAAAAAAACAACAACCACAACAAAACCTATAACAACCACAAATCAAATAGAGTGATTTTCGTATGACCTTGAAATGAAAACGCGCAAACAAAACAGAAACAACAAACGAACGGAAATAGAGCCATTTCATTGGTTTATCGAACGGATATATACAAACGCGCGTGGCTTTTGGTTGGTTAAGCGAACGCTCGGGTGAAATAACGTCATGCACGAGAACTTTCTAGAAATTAGTCGACATTTCGTTTTGACCTCATACTGCAACTTAGATGTTGCAAGATTATTGACCTGTAAAATTCGGTTACACATTTTACACATATTGCAGAACTTAAGGACAAAAAGAAAATTTGACTCATAAACAATTAAACTGAAAACCTTTGACTTGAACAAAACAAGGAACTCTTTCGAAATGTAAATGAAAAGAGTTTATCTGTTACGTTTTATTACCTTAGTCATGAAAGTAAAAACTCCATTAGAAGAAATGGTTGGTTCTTTAGCCTAATGACAATAATAATGATGTTGATTGCAACACTAATGAAATTGACATGAGTAATAGAAAGGACAATTTGATAAAAGCACTATAATTCTGTGAAACTGACAATTTCAAACTTTCCTGGTTGTTAACGCAATCTCTATGGAAAGTAGCTATGTTATTCTTTTAAAAACCCTGGGTAAATATAGGTGCGTACTTATTTTCCCTATTTTGAAATGTAATAGATTGACTGTATCTATTTTGACGGTTTAATATGGCTGAACTGTTGTATTGTGGTTAGACTTTCACAGGTAACAACGACAGAAATACAGAGAATAAAAACANACAATTTCAAACTTTCCTGGTTGTTAACGCAATCTCTATGGAAAGTAGCTATGTTATTCTTTTAAAAACCCTGGGTAAATATAGGTGCGTACTTATTTTCCCTATTTTGAAATGTAATAGATTGACTGTATCTATTTTGACGGTTTAATATGGCTGAACTGTTGTATTGTGGTTAGACTTTCACAGGTAACAACGACAGAAATACAGAGAATAAAAACATCCTCTATGAAGGTGTTTTAGCGAAAACGCTGAGATTCATTGGCCAAACAAGTCACAACAGGTTCTGTGTGAGAACAGAAATATATGGAGTAAAACTAAAGCCAGGTAAACGATTTCTGCTTATAATTACCCCGGGGGAAGGGATACCCCTCGGAATTCTTAGGGATTTGTGCCGCCCGGCTTTTCCAGTAGGCCCGGATTCTGTTTCAGACCAGACAGGGAAAAAGTCCCACTTCCGGCTGCGTTGACCTGCGTCGTTCAAAACTGCTGAAATGACGTGATCAAATACAATCGTAAAGTACGAACAACATTTTGTAATTTTAAATTTTGGGGTGAATGAGAGGACAGTAACCGAGAAATTGTGAAGATGCTGGGATGGTTAGAAATTCGAAAACTTTCGGAAAATCCGAGGCGAAGAGAGCTTTCAACCCCGTCCCCAAAGTTTTCTCATTGGAAAACGAGAAGACCTTGGGGATGAGGGAGAGATCTTGGTTCCAGACTTCACGCTGACCGCAAATTTAAAATGGGTACTCCCTGTGTTATTTTCACTTCTACCCGACCTTCGAAATCGAGGCCGCGTGGATGTCAAATGATAAAAAAGCGCTAGATGTCGGCGTGTTTGAGCCGTTTGATCAAGAATACAGGGCTACTCAAGTCTACCTTGTTGAGAGGCTTTGAAAAACATTTCATATAACAATATACGCTTTTGTTTTTTAATAATATGTTAATAAGTGGCCCTGTGTCCTGTAATCTGGCCGCAAATCTTTTCCAAAGTGCTGGTTTATCTTGCCATTAGAATTATTGGGCTATTGCATTTTAGTAAAGTCCAACTAGTGGTCTATTATCAATGCTGCGTTCTGATTGGTCGAGCTACTACTAGGCTTTATGATATAGCCACTAGTAGCGAAAAGCGCGGGCTTTTTGGCGGCAAAAAAGGATTAAAGTCTAGCTTTAACTAGCTAAACTTTTTTTATTCTCGTTATTTTTGGTCAACTAGTTGGATTTTACTAAAACAATTATTCTTCTCGCCCTCATGGCCTCTGAGTCAATAGCCCATTCGGCTTTCAGCCTCATGGACTATTGACTCGTAGCCCATTTCGGGCTTGAGGAATAATTGTTAATAATATCTCTACCCCCCACCACTGGCTGAGGACAAATGGATTTCTTCGGGGGTTAGTTACACAAACTGAGGATTTTTTTTAGGGGTAAAGTAAAAAAATACATATATTATTATATTATGGAATTCTTTGGAGGTGAAGATTTTTAGAGGTAAAACCATAATTTTTAAGAGGTAGATCAAACCATACTCATCAGGGGTACAACTATACTCTTCAGAGGTAGGAACCATATTGTTTTTAAGTCTTCATGGGTGATTGCAGTTTTATTAAATCTTCATAAGAAGTAAAGTTATGTGTGTAATATTAATTTCACTCTTAGCTTGGACTGTTTGCAAATTATTTTTCTCTAAAATTACGTAGCCTTTCCGTCAAAAGTCACATGAATGTGGAATACAAGTTTACAATTGTTTGATTTAAATTATAAATTCGAGTTAGTAGGAGCTTCGCTTTTAGCCCTGGCTAAATCTATATATTAGATCAATTATTGCCCATCTGGTAAGGTATGGAGAAAAAAATGCCGCCCCTCATCCGATTTCTCATGCACCCTATTGGTGTCTACCACAGCATTAAACCCAATGAATTTGTCACAGGTATCTGCCAAACACAATGCTTGAAAACTACTGACAATTTGTATGAGCCTTCACTTTTCTGATATACTGTACTCTGCCTTTTTCACTGTTTGTGGTATCTGAAGCCTTACAGGTTATTTAAGAGAAACTTGTTTGTGAATCTCAAGTAATCTCCCTTTGTATAAAAAAGACTGTTTCTCTTCACCACGGACAAAGCTAAAATGGTCAATCCGTCCAGGAAACAACTAATGCCAGAATCTTTGTTCAGGGCCCCCACCCCTGTGTACTAGGATTTGAGTACATGCCATGACTGGCCTCTTGCGGATTTGCCGATCAGTTTGAGAGGAAATTCGAAACACACTTCTGGCAATTAATTCCTTGAGTCCTTTGGGGGCCTGAAAGAATTATCTTGGTGCTGCTTCACAGAAGTTACTAACCAAGATTAAATTAAGTCTACGGTGAAGGCTCATGTTTCATTCAAAAAAACATATTTATATGAGCTTTATTTCCATATATAACATGTGTAGAGAACCTAGCTTTTCGAAAGCCGACAAAGCAAAGAAGAACCTGCTGTGGTGGCTGGTCTTGGAAGGCAGTGGATGGAAATCTTGGTACAGATTTTAGTGTTAACCGTCAGTGTGCACATACACCGGAAGATAATCCCAGTTGGTGGTGGGTGGACCTGGGTTCAGACAACGTGCCAATCTCTGAGGTGCTCCTAGTCAACAGGTTCTCGCCCCTTGATCACATAAGACAAAGAAATAAGGACTTTGTACTAACATTAGGTCAGCAATTTTTGTTGTCATTGTTTTATTTTGTACACAGAACTGTACCATTGATTTATTTTCATTTAATCAACTACTTATTTGTTTATTATTTTAATTTTCTCTACTTTTATCTCATTTTATTTATTTTTTCTGCTGTATTCCTCTTCGTTATAGAAAAAAAAATGCGGCAAAACAAGCAGTAATAAGAGTTGCATAATTGTCAGAATTACTGTATAATAATTTCTGATTGGCTGTATTCTTTATGGCTGGGATAAAAGATATTATTATTTATCCAGAATATGTTGCCATTTCTGAATGGCTTCAGCCCGTTGGCTAATCCTTCATAACCAGCTGGTACAGACCAAATTTGGAAGTTTTAAGCAATACATGTATTATAGTCATGTTCCATCGATATGATAAATGTATTACCAGCCATAGACAATCACAACCTTGTTTGCAGGACGTTGCTCGGCAGCCTACAGTGTAGCTATTTTGGCAGGAGAAGTCAAGAAAATGGAGTAATAGTTCATAGCTATCCGAAGGCAATATGTCCAATTTAACTTAACTGAAAAATTGCTTGAGTATGCAGAAAAATATAGTTTGATGGTTGGCATTTACTTTTTGAGGAACATCTGCTTAGAAAAAATCCCTACCTTTATGTTCAATTTTTATTCTGTAACAAGAAACAGGGGAATATTATGAAGAAAGTCTATGATGAAGTTAGGCTATACCAGTCACATCATTATATTCTCAGCCTCATACAATAATGATAATAATTCCTCGAGCGAAGAAAGTTTATAATCTCGCCGCGCGCGCAAAACTGGATGCCCCATGTTTTTATCTATCTTTCTTACTACCAAGAGAGGATAAAGCGGACAGAGAAGGCATCCTCCATACACACGCTATTCCATAGGTAATTCGTCTCGAGTTATTTTTAACACCACAGATCCTAAGGGGGATTAGACAACAGCCAATCACATAGCGCGAATGTGTTCCGCGTGGATGACCCACGCTCAGAGCCACGCGTCCTTCACGAATTGAGGCAGAAAAAAATGGCGGAAGACGCGGAGAGCAATATTGCTATTCGTTTTGTCGACGAAAACGACTAAAGAGAGATTTCTGCCAAAGCTGTGTCAGCGAAACGGAAATTAAAAAAGAATCGCCCTTCCTCTCTTGTATAGAGCTAACAGTACAGCAGGGAAATCGTTAACACAGTGAATATTCTCCGGATCATTTATAATTTACAGTTTGAAGAGCAATTTCTGGTTTGATATTTATTCTTTTATTAGTCGTTTATAATTCAACAAAAATAACACTTGGCGTCCTATAATAATAATAATAATAATAATAATAATAATGATAATAATAATAATAATAATAATTTCAGAACTTACATTCACTGATCAACAGTACTTAACAACTTAAAAAAAAAACTACAAAAAAATTGAAATTTGTAAAACCAATTCCATGTACATGAATATTACTTGCTACTTGCTTTATTGTACAAACGACCGGTTTCAATTTACCCGCGAAATTTCTTATTTATTAAAGCACTGAGGTTACGATAACTTCGAGTTAAACTGATTTCACGGGTTGTCAAAGAGTCGAGCGATTCCCTTTTCCCAGGTGAGCGCCGACTCATTTCGCTTCAATATTCAGAAATGCTCTCGATCTCTTTACGCTTTCATTGCCTTTCTCCCGACATGTTTTACATGGCGTTTAGTCATGCGAAACGTCCTCGAAACATCCACGCAGGGCGCGAGGTAACTTTATCCCGATTCTAAAAATAACTCGAGACGAATTACCTATGGAATAGGGTGTGTATGGGGGATGCCTTCCCTGTCTCCTTTATCCTCTCTTGTTACTACTGAATATATGGTTGGTACCCGCCAACGACGTCATGTAGCGTTATGTCATGGAGTATTTTGCGTTTCCAGGCAACATAGACTTTGCCGCCGATAGCCAGGGCGCATTTTCATGTTTATTCATGAAAAGCTGATGTGTTTATCCATCGTCTGTGAAACAGTGTTTACGATCGGTGAATCTCGAGCAATTTCCCATACAAATGACACATAACAGCAGCAAAACAAGTGGCTGCAATTCCTCCTAAGATTGTCCACCGAAATTCCTCTGGAGCGAGAACGCCGACTTGAAATTCAGCGTGAACAACGAAGGAGAAGACGTCAACAAGAAATCGCGGAGCAGAGAGAATATCGCTTAGCACAGCGAAAGCAAAGCTGACAGCAAGAGACAGAGGAACAGAGGAACAGGAGACTGGAATATCCGAGACATAGTGGCTGGAAATCCTTGCCGCTATTTTTTCTCAACGTACCTTCGAATTCATATTAACTACAGCTCCACAAGGTTCAAACAGTGTGAATGGCGGAGAAAAATACTTCAACACTATTAATTTTAAATTTCAAACTGTGCAGCGGACGCATGACCCAGTGGTATGAGGCGTAAAAGTAGGAACCACCCAGGGGGGTGTAACACGTAGGATGTGTGGAAGAGCTGCAGAGACCCTTCCACATGTATTATTGGGGTGTTCCGTCCTAGCTCAATCAGAGTACTTGAACCGCCACAATGCCGCGTTGAAGAATCTTTTCTTCGAAAAAATAGAAGTGGATAGAAGTGTTTCAGTTCTAACTGATTGGAGGGTCCGGGTTCGAATCCCCTGGAAGCAAATCGTAACCTTATTTTTTTTTTACCTGAGTAGTGCATATAGCTGGTAACATAATTTGGTAAATTGAAAACAAAGTTTACAGGAATATAAAAAAATGCCGTGTGCATCATAGCTCATCCCCAGTACCGGTATTTTTAGCAATACTAGGAGCCCATACTGGGAGCCCATACCTCGCTAGCATAGCCAATACATGATCTTACAAACGTAAGATATAAGAATTTCCTATGGTCTGTAGTGAATAACTGTGGCGCAAAAATGCGAGCATCCTATTGGCTTTAGCCAAGATAGTGTTAATGTGAGTGTCCCATGTCAGGTCCGACGAGATAGTCACTCCGAAGTCTTTTACTTGAGTGACGTGTTTAATTGAGTTGTTGTTTAACTCGTAATCGTAGCGAAAATAGGTGGCGCTTACGTGTGACGGTTCGTACCTCACATTTAGAGGTGTTAGACTTTAGGTGCCAATTATCGGTCCAGCCATGCAGACTGTCCAGGTCCTTTTGGAGACTTTCAATGACACTGGAACATTTTGAGTCATCAGCGAAGAGTGCGATACGATTCTGTATTACCGGTAGAAGGACAGAGGATACTGCCCTGAGGGACTTCTGATGGAACTGGAGAACGACTTGAGTGAAACCGTGGACCAAGCAATGCTGAGCGAGTCCACCTAGACAGCTCTCGAGCCACTGCAACAGTTTCCCGCTAACTCCGTACCGGGAGAGTTTCAGAAGTAGCCTTTGATGGGAGACACTGTGGAAAGCCTTTGCGAGATCCAAACACACAATGTGCGACTGCAGGCTCTTATGTAGAGACCTGCTAATCCCGTGATAAAACGCCAGCAGCTGAGTGACAGTTGATCCACCCTGAAGGAAACCATGCTGTGCATTGTCAAACAAAGGACAGAGAGACTCCTCGAAGTGCTTGAATATGCATCGTTCTAATACTTTGGATACAACGCACAATAGAGAGATGGGTCTGTAGTTAGTTACGTCCTCCTTTTTGCCTTTCTTATGAACAAGGACGACAAGGGAGTCTTTCCATTCGGTGGGTAGTTTACCCTCCGCAAGAGATAAATTAAAGAGGGCGCAAAGGGAAGGTGTTAGTTCCCTTACACACGACTTTAGCACGATTGTAGGAAGACCGCCAGGGCCCCGAGCTTTGCTCGGGTTTAAATTCAAGAGCACCTTAAGACCTCATCTTCACACAACACCAAGCTGTCAAGGACGGGCATCCCCTCGTCGAGTGGCGTAAACGCATCAAGGGGTATCTCGGGCGCACGCGTAGACGTAGAAGAGAAATACTTGTTGAAGGCTTCTGCCATCTCCGCTCCAGAGGAGATCTGTGGCCCTCCTTACGTAACATTAGCTGGTATAGGATTTGATTTGGTTTTATGGCGGAAGACATAAAGTCACCAAGAGAAGTGTGATGCTCCTCTAACTTCCTGTTTATCAATGCCTTAGATTCTTTTCTTAAGATCTTGAACTTTTCAAGGTAAAAAGCGCTGTTGTGCTTCTTAGCGGCACGTCTAGCGGATTAATTAAACTTTCGATAAAAGGGCAATGTAATGGGCATTTTGACCTAAGAGGGGAACCGCTCCCTCATTTGTGCAATACTAGTCAAGGCCTTTTTTCCATATTCTTCCTAATTTAATAGAAAACTTTTAGCTGTGCCATATTGTATAGTTTTTACTCTTATATTTTTTTAAATTTTTTTTTTTGCCTTCTAGAGATTTACAATGTATTAAATGTATAATTGTAAATTTTCATTTTATTTTCGATTTTTTGATATATTTTTATACCTTTCTTTAAGTTACTGTAAGAGCACACACTACTCAAATCTGTCTTGCAGGAGGAGTGACTTCACTTTCTTGGGTCGGTACAAAGCTCATTATATACAGATTTTGTTGCAAAGTTCTACAGTAATTTTCCGCAAACTGTAACAACCTGATTTGTTGCAAGACATGTTTGATTCGTGGGTGGAAACTTGTAGCCTGAGAAATAGTATTCATTTCACGACGCCACCACTCAGTGACTAGTTTCCCTGCGATATGACGTCTGAGGAACGAGCGCAGAAATTCCATGCTAATGACCTTTCTCCAGATCTGAGTAGAACTTCTGGTCGTTCGTCTCGCGAGGGAATTTGCTTCAACCAATAAGAAGCACTTTCCAGATCTGGGTGGTGACACGTCACCAGTATAAAATTTCTGCGCTCCTTTTTTAGGCGGCATTTTGCGGGAAAAACAGAATGACTGGTGGCGTTGCGAAAGGTCGGATGTTTTGTCAGGCTTCAAAACAATTCTCACGTTTCTCTTGTCCGTATTATCGTAGCTGAAGTGACTTTAGGACTTTCATTATGTTTTATTATATCAGGTAACAGCGCTGATGTAGTAAACAATCCTGCTTGCATTGGAGAGTACACTTTTATCCAGTTTATAGCTTCCGCTGTGTGTCACAGAAATCCACTGACGTCTGGGCGAT
Source organism: Porites evermanni (assembly GCA_942486025.1). NCBI lineage: Eukaryota > Metazoa > Cnidaria > Anthozoa > Scleractinia > Poritidae > Porites > Porites evermanni. The sequence continues at coordinate 51,359 of CALNXI010001146.1, read as the reverse complement.
ATCTTGGAATTAAAACTACGAAAAGAGGGTTTCTTCAGCTTTGCGAGGTGGAAGTGTACTCGCGAGGTAACGGTCTGATTCTTTAAATTTACATCGCTCTAAACCAACTTCCACTTGGTTTTAGGTTCAATGGACCTTTCCGCATTTTTCCACATTTGGCATGGACTAGTTAGGGACATCACTAGAATGAGCGTCTTAAAATTAGTAAACTCGCCAAGTTTGAGGGTGATACGTCTTCAACTAGCAGCGAAAATACAGCTCCGCAAAATTGCGAAAAATTTGCAGACGGACGAGTTTGTTCTCCACACTATACAAAGGTCTGTAATTCTGCAGCAAATCACTCTCAAACTTGGCAGTTTTAATAATTTAAAGGCGTTCTTTCCTTAACTTGTCCATGTCAAAAGTTGGAAAAAACGTGGAAAGGGTCTATTTGGGCAGAAAGCTTAGAAAAAACCCCTTGTTTCATGTAAGAATCAAACTCAAGACCCTCTGATTTCTAGTTCGGTTGCTCTATGCCGTTAGCTATTGGAGACTCTAAGGAGAGCAGGGTCTAAATTTAATTACAATTACACCAGTCATATTAATAACAAAATGCTACTCTATACAGTGGGCTATTGGAGACTCTTGGGTGAGCATGCTGTAGAAACAAAGGGAATAGAGGATATGTTTTATGAAGATTAGTTCGAGCTGTTGGTCAGGCTTGATGTCGCCTCATGTAAGGTACCCAAGACAATCTTGGATTCTGGATTCCAAGCTGTGGATTCCGAATTTCTTTCTCAGTGGGACATGGATTCCGGATTCCCATTTTAGTAGGATTCCGGATTCCTTGAGCGAAATTCCGAAATCCAAAGCCCTGGATGCCGGATTCCACAAGGAAAAATTTCCCGGATTTCGAAATCCGGATAACCTTACTTGTGGCGATTGGTGGCTTCACCATTTTTTTTTTTCTTTTGACGTAATTGTAATGCAGCCTGATATACAGATAACTTGTCATTTTATTGTTGATTAATGAATTAATTGAAATATATTTAACAATTATTCCTCAAGCCCGAATGGGCTCTGAGTCAATAGCCCATGAGGCCGAAGGGCCATGAGGGCGAGAGGAATAATTGTTAAATATATTTCAATTCAACAATAAAAATTAATTAATTAATTTTTCCTTTTTTTTTCAGTCAAAAAGCCGGCGCTTTTCGCTACTAGTGGGCTATAACATATAGCCTAGTAGTAAGCTCAACCAATCAGAACGCAGCATTGATAATAGACCACTAGTTAGATTTTACTAAGAAATGATAGCCTGAATATCAGCCGTCCCCAACCTCGAGTTGCATACCCTCGAAAGGGAAGTCTGAATCAACGGGCCGATAATGCCGTCCAATGACGCCACTACTCCTCTGCTTTAATTTATGCAAAAAGTAAAACAAGATTGGAAACTGGCAAACAAAGATATATCACTGGGAATTAGGTCTACCTGGTACAGAATTGTTTCACTCGTCATTCATTATTAATATGTTAAACGTTCAAACTGTTTAAGACGGAATTCATCAGGAAATTGAGAACAAAACAAAGAGGGGACAAAAACGTTGTACCAGAATATTTTGAGTCGTATCGCATTCTTCTACACTTTTCAAAGGCTAAAAATGTCATAAGTTATATGAAATAATTCCAAAGGGAAGGTTCTTAGGGTGCCAGAGGAAAAAAGAAATTTACGGCAATTGAGAAAACACAGGTAAAATCGTCATAAGTAAGATTTTGTTTTGTGGAATTTGAAGTTTTTTTTCTCGGGTTCCCATAAGAACCTTTTCGTTGGAGTTATTTCATGTATAACTTATGACATTTATAGCCCTCTAAAAGTGTAAAAAAGAACGCTAAATAATTGAAATTATTCTGGTACAAGGTTTTTGTGCACTGAAAATTAAAATTTCTCAATTTCCTAATGGATTCCGTCTTAATAACTACATGCAGTATGTTGAACAAACCTTTTGCTTGTATGGCGGCCATAATTGAATAATAAAACTTGATCGCGGCCACGCAATATTGAACACACAGAGGACGTCTCATCCTTCAATTTGCTTTAATTTAAAAGGAATTATTTGGTCCTTAACGAACAAACAAGAAAGAAAGAAAATTAATCATTACACTTGAAAGTGGAAATGACAAGGTTTGGTACTTTGCTACCTAGACACAAAAAGCACTGCCAAAACCACAAAGCGGTTTTAAATGAAAACCTACCGCCTTTTCGCATTGATTCTTCATTCGTAGTTCAATTTAACAAGTCATAATTTCGAAGACATGGGATATTTTGCTCTTTAAAGACTGTCGACATTTTGAACTTTACGCAAGCATGCGATCCGCTAAATATCACATGACAGTTCCGCTAAAATTTCTCATAATTGTACATAATTATGCAATGTTTGGACAATCAACCAATGAAAATCACTACCTGGTTTTCGGGTAAAGACGTCACTGGACGGCATTAGGGGATCGTTGATTCAGACGTCCCTTATGCGACTCAAGGAGATGGCTAAAATTAGGATAATGAAATGAATCATATTAATTTTGAGCTGCGGATAAAGATATGAAAGTGAACATGATCTTTGCATGAGAATGAACAGCATTTTTGAAATACCTCCTTGTTTCTTTGAAGAAAATTTAGCGTATCAAAAGAACACGAGTCAGTCAAGTACTCTTAACGATACGGGTGCTAGTGGCCACGCGGTGGATGGAGACAGTAATACTCATTGGAATGGCGGATCATGTGCACACACGCTTAACGAAAAACAGCCCTGGTGGAGAGTAGACTTGGGAAACGTGGAGCTAGTGAATGAAGTTTACGTCGTAAACAGAGGAGACTGTTGTGGGAACAGATTGAACCCTTTCGAGATCAGAGTGGGTGAGTAAACATTTTTGGTAAAGACAGTGAATATTTTGTTAGTGTGCGTGCATTTTACACTGCAGATCACGAGATAAATACGTGCATTGGAGTCATATATTCATCTTAATAGCCCACGTTCAGTATATTAAAATTCTAACATGACTCCGAGGCTTTCTGGCCATTTTTCTATATTTAGTTTAGTTTTCTTTGTGCTCAAGTCTTTTCTGGGTATTGCGAGCCAGTGGAGTCGTGAAAAATTTGTTATTTTTTCCCATAAGCCTCGGAGTCATGTTAGAATTTCAATATATCGAACGTGGGCTATTAGTATTTTCTGCAAACTGGGTTTTGCCATGCGATGAAAGCATTAAAAAGGGTGATTTTTAGAATTAAACCAGTGTATATATGTATTCTTATTCTGAAATAGCCCTTATTTACGATACCCGCCATGTTCGCACGCGCTTTAGGGTTGATGGGATAAAAGCAATGTCACTTGCTAATCAGATTAATCGCGGTCGAGTTTGTTTACACTGTCAAAAGGGTACGACGATTTTACTTTTGCAAAATGTCCAGTTCGAGTTGCGACAAGTTTTTAAGCCATTTTTGATTGCTGTGAGGACATCTACGGTCACTACTGCATCTAGAAAAGAAACAATTATCCCCTAATCGCATTATTTAACATTATCGTCGTTAAAGTAAAACGTTCTTCGTTTTCTGCTTTCTAGAATGAACAAACTCGACTGGGATTTCTTGCCCTCTGTGAAACTACGTGACATTGCTTTTATCCTATCGGTCCCTAAGCTACGGGTAACGGATGCAACAACTCCCAACAGTGTTGCGTCCGTTTGCACGGGGCTAAAAGTTTTACAAGTTTCAAACTTTGCGCAACAACATGCAACAGGCTTTGCAAACGACGCAGCATGTAACATACATCCCACAATTTTGGGAGTTGTTGGCCAACAATGCAAAGATGGCGAGTATCGTGAAGAAGGTCTTTACGGCCAATCTGTGCATTTATATTTCAGGAGTGAATTCGAGTAACGGAGGTATTACCAATCCAAAGTGTGGGAATGGCTATAGCGTTCCTCAAAACCATAGTGCCTCGTTCTTCTGTCGCCCAAGTTTGTACGGAAGATACGTCACCATACGAAGACATGATGAAAGGACTGAAGCACTAAGTTTCTGCGAAGTTGAGGTTTATTCTGCACGAAGAGGTAGAGAACCATCCGGGATTAGTATTTTACATAGGATAGAGCAAAAATATTGTGCGTAGTTTCTTCCAGTTTTTTTTAATCCTTAAAAGACAAAGAAACTATTGGCGAATCTTTGTTTACATTTTTGCTTCATTAACATATGGCTATCGTTGTTTGATGAAGCTAATGAAATAAAATCTCTGATCAAAAGACCTTACCAAAATTTGAGCCCCATTAATCGAATAGCTTTGGAGAAATTATCTTTAAAAAACTCGAATTTTTAAAAAGAATATGTGAGCTCAAATAGTAAACATTTTTGCCACCCAGCAATTTCGCCGATTTTGATTGTTGCTATTTCCTTTTTTAATAGCTGCAAAGAGCTGAAAATTGCACAAACTACAAACAATGTAACCAATGACGTCAATAAGGAAAAAAAGCAAACAAACAAACAAGCAAGCAAACTGAGCAGCAAACATGTAGTATTCACATGTCAACGATCAGTCAGGAACCAATTTCATAATTATGCTGGGATATGTCTATCCGGAATTATTTTTCCCGGCAGTAAAACAACACAGTATAGGTGCAGACATATTTAAAAAATATTTTTTGCTATTTTAATGTTCTATCCGTCTCAAGGATCCTGACAGATTAGCCGTACTGAAATTACGGTATACCCAGGTCAGTGTACAGGCCGCCCTGTAACATTTGAACGAACAGTATCGAAACAGAAGGGCTGTCAAAAAGTTTTTAAGTAGCAGGCTGATAATGAATAGTAGGTGGCTTTGGAACTCGCACCAAAGGCACAAGTCCCTGAGGGCTGAGGCATCTAGGGACATTTTGAACTTTAGTGCTTCGGAAATGGCATTTCCAGGGGTTTTCAAGAGGAATTTTTCACCGCGAACGCCATGTTGACAGGGGGTTCATTAAGGTTTTGAACAGGAGGGCAAGTGAGTTTGACAACCGGGCAAAGAATTGGCAAGGCCCTCCGGGCCTTGCCTTCTAGGGAGGTCCGGGGACATGCTCCCCCGGAAAATGTTGAAATTCTATAGTCGCAGGGATGTGTTTTTCCTGCATTTTGAAGCTGCAGACAGTGACTTTCAAGTAAAAGGTTAGATCACAAAGATGTCTACTCACCTCTTGGCATTTTCTCTACTGGAGGCCCTTTAGTTGAAGCCGAAAAATATTCCGCTATCGAACGCGTTCTTTTCTGGGTCGCCATGCTCACGTGCTCGCAACACTGATACATTTCAGGTGGTCGTTTATGAAGCACAGGTCTTTTTGCAATGTGTTATGGGGCGATTCTTGTTTTTAACACATAATGAACGAGGGGATTTCATGCCGCGTGTAATAAAGTGGAAATTACACGGCAAAGTATGTTTTACACTCGATAAGATTTATCCAGAAAAGGGCACGATTGTAACTTAAAACTGTTTTTGATCGTTCCTTGTATTAAAAAGAAGTTCTTTGAGATGTAAAGCAGCCGGGCAAAGTCGTGTTCACAGCCGGTCAATTTGCCCGGTGCCCGGCCCTTAATGAACCCCTGACTGTTGTTTTGTCAGAATACACGCAAGACTAGGAATTATGCCGTTGAAATGTCCCAGGCGTTCCACGACATCACACGGTTCGAACATTTCACAGATCTAAACCTGTTTAAATATGCGTTCAATGTCATTCAAAACTGTGAAACGTATGCTTTACAATTTTATCCGATGGTGCCTATTTTTTGTCAGCAGTTATGGTAGGAGGAGATGAAAGTAGCTGGCTAAGGATGGCTAACTAGCTGGGGGTTTGGCGGGCTACCGGCCCTTGTTGACAGCCCTGAACATAGGGGCCCCCAAATACTGACATTGAAAGCACTTTTTAGGCTATTCAGAGTAATTTTAGATCTCTAAAAATGCATTCTTAAATTTGTATCTGTTCGGTCATCCTAGGGCAAGTTAAATCTTTTCGTAATTATTAGGGCTTCAGTATTACTTTCCCGAAAATTTTAGATGCAATTTAACGTTTTACGAAAGTGAGAATTTTTCTAATTCCTCTCTTCATGGCACTTTTGAGTCAGAAAATCGTTTAGGTTTCCTTTTTACACGATAAATAGCTAAACCTGGGGAGTGAAATGTGAAATGATTAAACTGCAGAAAATCCTAGGGAATTTGTTTGGTAAGCTTCGAAAATAGTACATGAATGGAACAGTCACCTAGAAATTTTAGCCGTCCTCAAGTAACAGAAAATTTTAGTCAATATTTGCTTCTCCGAACAGATATTTTACAGAAAACAGTCGTTTGGTGCCCCTGTGAACAGGAACAAAATTGTCTCCTTGTACCAAACGAAAGCTAAAAATTTGTTTAGGTCAAGGGAATCGAATCAATTGAGCTTCAGTGCTCAACATAAACTGCAGGAGTTGCTAATTAATTAAAAAAAGCTGAAAGGAGCTACGTCACGCTATTTCCTATCTTCTTCCTTTATATCTTAAAAAGGTAAAACTTCTTTCGCATCAGTTGAATTTCAAAAAAATAATTAAGAGCGACTGTCTGTAAATATCGACCAAAATCGTCGTTTTGTGGCACAAGTTCAAAATTCGAATTTCGCTCATTTTTGGCTCATCGATAACCCTTAATGAGTAATGAAACATGCTGTAGTTAGTTTTCCCAAATAACGTATTCTTTTGTTAAAACTCGAGAAAACTCATTCTGCCCGTTCGGAGCCCAAAATCCACTTCCGGTAAAACGAAATTTTACACAAATTTCATTGACTCGTACGTCAAACTACAAAGATTTGGCAGCCTTTAAAGAACACGAATAGTTTTTATGACCCTTTCTTTCTCATAAGACGATAAATTTGTGAAAGCTGTAATAAGTTTGTGGCCAAAAAGGAATTGTTAAAAATAGCCCCTATTGACAATTTCACCGGTTCAAAATTATAGGGTTAAAATAATGTAAATTTTTACAATGCGCTATAACTTAGAATTTCGCAAATTGACTTTCTACTGCTTAACTAGGCCCCAATATATCAGAAAATCGAAACAAATCTCTGGGCAAACGATTTTAAGCAGCCCGCAAGATGCCCAGTTCAACCCTAATTTTGCGAAAAATCGCGACATTCCAGTGGTTAAAAATAGCGACACGGCCCGTCATGCCAGCGGTGTTAACGACAGATTCACTTTCAACATTCTATTCAACACTGATCACATGCCGAATTCCAGCATAAAATCTATATTACATCTTTCAATAACCTTATCTTATTTAGAAGAATCATTTTGTTTGGATACAACATATAGTGTAGAATTGCCCAAAAGTCGGGTTTTTTGAGCGACGTCGGCAAGACGTCGACGACCGAGCCCAACGAAAACAAACTTTGAACAAGTACAGTGGTGTGTTTCATTAATTTAAGCATCCGTCAAAAGGCATAAATACGTTAAATTTAAGACGGGGATAACAAATATTAACTAATTCGAACAATGTTTTTTTCTTGCGAGTTTTCTCTTTCAAGTAATTATGTATAAGTATAAATGTACGTTTGGATGTATTACTATCACGCTTATAAAGGTACATTGTAACGAACGTTTCAGAAAACGTTTTAACTCGTTTCGATCGACGATGAAACGCCATCATCAAAAACAAATCACCAAAAACTTTCCTCTACAGCAAAACGGAAAATAGAGAAAAAAGTGGCGTTTTACTGATGCTAAAGCAGGAATAGTTGCAGCGTGATCATGAGCTTTTAAAAATGGCAAATGCTCCTAAATGGACATCTATAGATCCCTTGCATCGCCATTGGAAAAAAACTCTCTGGCCCACTATGAACTAGCCTATTCCAGACGTAGTGGACAGTGGATAGTGGATAGAGGACAGTGGCGCGAAATGGGGAAAGGAGGAAAACAAACGTGGAAAAGAGTAAGAGGGAGAGAGTAGAAGGACCTTTCGCCCTCAATCCCTAACCCCGCCCCTTCGCCATTTTTTCTAGCCCACTTTTCTTTGCTTTTTCCCAACTATCTGAAGGCCTGTTACAGGTTACCTACGTCCTTCGTTTACAAATTTTTATGGTATATAACGTATTTATTCGATTAACCGCCCTGGGCGCTTATTAAATTTTTGGACCTTGAGAGTGGGCGCTTATTCGAGGTGGGTGCTTATTCGAGGCTGGGCGCTTATTAAATTTCGCCATTCTCAGCAAGTGTAGTATGTTTATTTGGCAACAAAACAATAAATGGTAATAACAAAAAGCGGAGATGTAACAAAGCAAGGTTTCTGTAAAATGCTCTGAAGAAAACTCTTCTGGAGGGTCTCTTATTATCTCTTATTTAAGTTTGTGTATAGGAGGGAGTGGGGTGGTGGTGGGCGCTTACTAACTGTTCTGCCTTTAGGAGGGGCGCTTATTCGAGGTGGGCGCTTATTCGAATAAATACGGTATTCAACTTGAGCGTCGAGCACTTTTGGCGCTTTGTTATTGATCAGCAGGAGCGGATTTGGTAGTACTAACTTTTCAACTGCTTTTAGACTGTCTCACTCACTGTGCCCCCCGCCTCCCCTTTTTTCAAAAAAAAAAAAACAAAAAACAAAAAACAATAAAAATAGGGAAACAAAATAGAGTATAATAATTAAGCTAAGAAGAATCTTGTAACGAACGAATGGGAACACCTAAAAAGGAAACTTTCCTCATCCTCCGTAGCCTTAGTCCATGAAACGTAGACGCCCAAGCGGGCCTCCAAAACCTTACCTTTGTCTTTGTCACAAACCGAATAAGACTGAAAGCCTTAGTCTGCGTTATGTAAGTACCGTGTAGATCTCCAGAAGAATTGTTTGCAGCCGGTCCTCAATTAACCCCAAGAGACTTCGCCTGCTGCTGGTCAATATATAGGAAGGTTATTCCAAAGAACTGCTCCAGAAAAACTATTTTTCCTAACATTTTTCTGGGGTAGAGGAACAGCGAGTTTTCTGTGTCTCTTAATAAGTAATTAGAGATATTTCAACGTTCTGCTCTTGCTACGATCTACTATGCACTTTACAAGGCCCCTCAAGGTACTTAAGATATATGACGAATATTCTGGGATACACTCGCCTCTCACCGCTCTTTGACGAAATGTTCCTAGCGGCAGATAGCCATGAGAGGAAGCTGTATCGCAGGCTTTTGGACACAAGGCTTTTCTACTATTTACATGGGTAAACCGGTCGCTCCACGGTTTGGGCAAATGGTGAGGAGAATTCAGGACTGATTAATTTTGATTCTGTTCGGTAATCGCGTTTACCATTTGCCTAAGTCAGTTTCGTTTAATGAAAAACGGCCGCGAAAGCCTGAAACTGATATTCAAAAAAGGTTTGAAGACATGAAATCCGAACTTCCGCCTTAAAGTTTCCAACCGGGAAGACCAGGAAAATAGGCGAATATCTTTTCAGACGTTCCGTTTGTTTTAGGAATGTTCAACTGAAACGTCGAAAGCAACCCGAAACTGAGTTAATGGTAAACCTGGCAAAGCACCAAAGTGTCCTCTTAGTTGGTTTTAATGGATCATGTATATAGTCATGCAGTAGCTTTATGATTCATACACGTTGTCATACAGGAATCTAAAATCTAAAAGTCTAAAATATTTTTATTCTTTAAAATTGCTTCAAGGAAATTAGTTTTTATAAACCAAATAGCATTGATTGGCGATAATTTAATTCGTAAATATCTCTCAATGCAAAAATTCATTCAGTAATCAGTTTTAGTTTTTAGATTTTGTTCTGTTTATATACCATTTTTTGGGGGAAATCGCCAGTGTGAAACTGAACATGAAAGTGTGTGACGCTATCCCAGGGACCCTATATGTTGTATCTGAAAAAAATGCTACAATCAATGAGAATCATAGGTTTACTGAACGATTTAATTTCGAATTGGCTTTTAATCTGCCTTTAAGTAAATTATTTAAATATCTATAGGCAACACTGGCGTGACGGGCCGTGTCACGCTATTTTTAACCACTGCAATGTAGCGTTTTTTTTCAAAATTAGGGTTGAACTCAACGTCTTGCGGGCTACTTAAAATCGTTTGCCCAGAGATTTGTTTCGATTTTCTGATAGATTGGGGCCTAGTTAAGCAGTAGAAAGTCAATTTTCGGAATTTTAAGTTATAGCGCATTGTAAACATTTGCATTTTTTTATCCCTATAATTTTGAACGTTAGAAATGGTCAATAGGGCCTATTTTTAACAAACCTTTTTGGCCACAAAATTATTACAGCTTTCACAAATTTATCGACTTATAAGAAAGAAAGGGTCATAAAAACTATTCGTGTTTTTCAAAGGCTGCCAAATCGTTGTGGTTTGACGTACGAGTCAATGGAATTTGTGTAAAATTTCGCTTTACCGGAAGTGGGTTTTGAGCTCTGAACGGGCAAAATGCGTTTTCTCGAATTTTAACAAAAGAATACGTTATTTGCGAAAACTAACTACAGCATGTTTCATTAATCATTAAGGGTTATCGATGAGCCAAATATGAGCGAAATCGAATTTTGAACTTGTGCCGACCGTGGGTCGATATTTACGGAAAGCCGCTCTTAATGCTCCAGCGTTGTTATTTAAGGCTTTAAATTTAAATTTCTGCAATTTGATTGGCTCAAAGCAGTGGTATTTCAGCTTAATTTGAAATACCTACATGTGAAAATTACAAAACTTTTGCGGGTAGTAGTATAAACAAATAATAGCATAATTTGTACGTGATATTTGGCATAAATACCACTCGTGATATTTCAAACTTGTCTCAAATTTCACTCGCCTAATGGCTTGTGAGATTACGTATAACAATTTCGAAATGTCACTCGTGGTATTTATGTCAAATATCACTACCGATCGTGCTATTACCTATACATATTTAGGCATAGATGGAAGGGCGGGGCCACCTTTTTCAAGTTTTAATGCTAATGCCTGCAAAAGTCACCGAAAACATTATTATGGTTACTGCTTCCTGGTGAAATTTGTTGAATTAAGAGTTTTTAGAGGAGAGGACAAGAGAAATGCCCTCTTTCTCTTGGGGGGGGGGTGGGGGAGCTTCTTCCCCTCAAATATCCTAGATAGAACCCTGGTGTATGGGTAAAGGTACTAAGTGTTAGCCTGTACACAGACGTTGTTTTATTTTTCTTTTCGTTCTTTTGGAAAACATCGGTGTGCGCGAGAGCGAGGCGAGCACGCGAGCGACAGCTTCCCCCACCCTTACCCCTTTGTACTGACGGTCAATAAATCCCCCGCGGTTTATTTTTTATCACGCGCGCTCGACGGACTTTGAAGAGAAATAGAGGGTCTGTGAACAGGCTAACTAAGTATATTAAGCATATCACCATTTTGTGCCGATCTAAACACAGGCGCTACACCCAGGCGGATACCCCTTGAGATACTATTAATAGATCGACTAGACCCTTAATTTAAAAACCACAACAACAACAACAACAACTTTAGATATTTAAAGAGGGTACGTCAAGAGATTCTGCTGCTTTAGGTCAATCCTATGTTGAAGTCATAAAGCAGTGGATTGCCCCGCGGGGGCTAACAGAAACGTTGTGTACACAGGAACCCGGTGCCCACTTTAGTGCCCGAGTACAAGGTCTTGAACTACGGGAACGCTTCCTTTAAGGAGCTGTGTCATGGCTGTTTACTTCCTTTTGTTTAAACTACCAGTTACTCGTCATTGTTCGCTATGAAACTCGAGAAATTACCTGTAATTGACAAAATCACAGTTTTGTATCAAAAAAATGTCTCCCAAGCGTCATATCAATCGTTACAAACAACAATAGAGCGGTTTTCACTTGACTGTCGTAAAACCAAAACCAAAGTAAATACACTAGCCAACCAAAGGGCGTAGTAAAACCAAAACCAAACCAATTCCTCAATTACTTTCGACAGTCAAGTGAAAACCGCTCTAACTGAACATGTTTGCGAAAACCACAATTTATATCCCATTCAATCTTCTTCAAGTTTGTCCACCCGTTCTTCTTTTTGTAGCGTTTGTTCGTTTTGTCATTTATACCTTCTACCCTTTTGAGCAGTTATTTTTATTAATGTTTCTTTCAATTTGGTGGCGGTACACAACGGTTGAATTTTGATAAATTTCGCCGCGACACAGGTTCTTTAATCAAGTCTTAAATTCTTGAAAAAGTCTTGAGGTTCGCAGAGCAATTTTCCATACCTGTAAAGCGTCTGGAAAATAGAGTTAAAGTCCGGAAAAATGGTAAAAAGTTTGGGTGCTTTTTCCCTTTTTCAAAGCTACAAAAAGTGCTTAATAAGTGATGTTTTTTTTTCATGGTCAAATCCTATTCAATCTCGCTCGTAGCCAGGACATTCAATAACAGAATATTCTCTTATGTCAGCACTGCACCGTGGTTACTGTACGTTTGCAGTGCATCATGAAAAATATTTGAATCCTCCGTTTTTCAAGCTCTCTATCGATCATCTACAGTCGAACCTCTATGTGCGACTGCCTCCTGTAAGCCACCACTTGACGCATACTCTGATCTCTATGTTCGCTGTATGCACCATGCTACTTAGAATATAGTGACAGCATGGAACTACACATGGCGTAACTTAGACATTGCATGCAATAGATATCTTCCATAAAGTAGATTTGTGTGGACCTCTTCTTGGATGAGGCCCCATGTGCTTCAATTCTTGTAAGCGACTACCTCCCGCAAGCGACCACTCAGTCTGTTCGACTGTATTTGATAACCTTGAGTCTGGAAAAAAAACTATTGGTTTGGAATTATGTCTGGTAAAGTCTTTAATTTTGAATCCAAAAATCAGTAGCGTACCCAGAGCTTAACCGTAATTAGAACCAACCTTGGGAAGCAACTCCCCATCCTCTCGGAAATTGCCTTCTCTTGGACCTCCTCTCTCCTCGGAATTTCCGTTGCCCTCCGTGGAGGGAGTTGGGGATAAGGATATTATCTGGAACTACACATTACAATTTTTTCGGTGATTATTCTAGGTACCGCATTACAACTTTTGGCCAAACATTTTCAAGTTTCAGTTTACGTCCACTTTTGCCACCCGTTGCAGTAGAAGACAGGACCAGTTTCAATGCCTGAATACAGCCCTGAAAAACAAAAAAATGGACCATTTATCTTTGAATTCAATTGAGCGAGGACACGTTGTAACATTTGAAAAACATAGCAAAAAGCGTGAGGTAGCCCCTTTGATCTTGAACATGATACTTCCTTAGGGACGATAATATAACAGAAAAAAATCTATTCACTCTTGTCCTCGGAAGGTTCAATCAACATATGATTAAGTTATAAATGTTTTTTTTAGCGTGCCAAATCCAGGCCATCGGTCTGGCCAGCAGTGACGCTATCCCAGACAACAGTTTCTCTGCCTCGACTCATCGTTCTGGTAATGAAGCTTCCAAAGGCCGTCTAAACGGAAATGGCGCCTGGTCACCTAGCAGAAATAGTGATGACAACGACTACTTACAAATTGACCTGAAAGACCAGTTCTTTATCTGCGCCGTAGCCACTCAAGGAAGTTCAAGTGCCAATCACTGGACAAAAAAGTACAAATTACTTTATTCGCTGGACAACTCAACCTGGTTTACTTATCAGGAAAACGACACTGACAAGGTGTGTTTGGACACAAGAAAACTTGCAACGCAATTAGAACTACCTAATGGGCCATTTCCGAGTTGCTCCAAGGCTCTGTATCAAAGCGAGGCTAAGTGCAAAACTATTGATATGAAAATAACTATCTCCTGAGAATACTTATTCTCTCAAGAAATACTTGTTTTGAAATAACTGAAAGCCTGCTCAATAGAGAACCTGTTTTTTTATCAGTAACTCACCAATGTTACTCAGACCCCCTGGAAAAAAACCTCTGTAAGCAACCCTCCACCCCCTTGGAAATTGTCTCCTTTTCAGGGGCACCCAACGAGAATATAGTTCAAAACCACTTAAACATAGCATTTTTAAAAGTATTTTAGTATTTAAACGGTAGTTATAGGCATATTGTTATCCCCTAAAATTTTTCATCTGTTCGGATTTCCTAGCTGAAAGTCTAATTATCCGAACGTTATAGGGATCCAGACGTACCTTTTCGAAAATCTCAGCCAGAAAAAAGGTTACCACAAATTCTAGGTGACCTTTTTAGGGCAAAAATCCGTTAAAAATGGGGAATTATACGATTAGATGTTCGAAAATACTAGGAGAGGCAGGCAAGTAAGAAATTTTACAACAAACGTTCCGAAAATTCTAGATTTCAAATCGTCTTACGAACAGATATTTTCCGAAAATTGACGTTGGGTGCCCCTGTCCTTTTGGACGTTTGTAGTCGTGCATAATGACCATAATGAAAAAAGCGCGCTTCGTCGAGTTTTATCATAATAATTGCTTGCTTTGAGGACATCTACGGTCGTTATGTCATCCAAACCTGTGACCATGATTACCTCCACCCGCAATTTGCCATTAAGCAACATTTGGCAGGCAAGCAGAGTATATTATGGAGGATTCCAAAAATGAGGATTACAGTCAAGGTGGGTCAAGCGTATGCTCCAACGTTCTATTAAGGAATTGATTATTTGTAAAATGAATCTGTTTGTCGTTCCCGTTAATAGTGACAAATTAAAATCGGCATTTCTGCATGCGCAATGAGCAGTGAATATTTTACGAGAACTTCTCTGTATTTGGTCAGACTGAAATATTTCAATGGATTAAATTTCTTAGAAGACGTTCAAATCAAATTCAGGAAAACTGGGCTGGTAGAAATGTCTTAACTGCCTGGTGTATGAATTCACGGCCACACACACAGGCAAGAATGCAGAGATGAATCTGAAATCTACAACTACCGACGGATTCAACTTTCGAATAATAAATTTATTAATGGAGTCTTAGGGGGTACGCTTGACCTGGGTCGACTGTAACCGTTTTCATAGTGCCCATAATACACTCTGTTAAACCCGGATTTTTATTTCTTAATTTCCCTTGGGACTACCCAAGGAAAAATTGTATGACCATAGTTACAAATATTTTTTTGGATTGGGGGTAGTGGGAACAAAATGTTTTATGGTCAATTTGAAGAAAGGTAAATTGGAAAGATTTTATATAAAAATACAAGAATAAAAATTTCCGCGGTTACACGAGACAACTTTTTCTAGGCTAACTGATGTTCGGTTTACTAAGGGAAAGTTGCGTTCTACCCGCCGGTTAAGCTGTTTGACCTGAAAAAAAAATTGCTAAGGTAACTTTTGCACCAAAAAACAGCAGCTTTAGAGCCTATTTTCTTAGTCTAGTGGTTACATTTAACTTACAACGACGTTAACTGTTTGCAGGTCTTTAACGCCAATGACGGGAAGGATGATATCGTAAAACACAGTCTGGTTGGTATAGTTAGAGCAAGGTTCCTCCGCTTTCAGCCAACAGAGTTTGAAGCTGAAAAAGCTTTAAGAGTAGAAGTGTATGGAATACTCACAACTACAGGTAAATTGTGTATATTGTAGTCTGAAATGTCAGCCGCCTGAACCTCCCTCCCCCCCCCCCCCCCNTTCTACCCGCCGGTTAAGCTGTTTGACCTGAAAAAAAAATTGCTAAGGTAACTTTTGCACCAAAAAACAGCAGCTTTAGAGCCTATTTTCTTAGTCTAGTGGTTACATTTAACTTACAACGACGTTAACTGTTTGCAGGTCTTTAACGCCAATGACGGGAAGGATGATATCGTAAAACACAGTCTGGTTGGTATAGTTAGAGCAAGGTTCCTCCGCTTTCAGCCAACAGAGTTTGAAGCTGAAAAAGCTTTAAGAGTAGAAGTGTATGGAATACTCACAACTACAGGTAAATTGTGTATATTGTAGTCTGAAATGTCAGCCGCCTGAACCTCCCTCCCCCCCCTCCCCCCAACCCCCATTACCCGTCGGTTTTGTAAAAATAGTGCTTGGGACAGTTTGAGAAAATAATGGTCGACCTTAAAAGCGTTCAAATATAGTCGAGGATATCGCTGTGCAATCACAGACTAATAGAGACGTAAAGTGAAGCTTACTCCAAGGCCTATTTAATATGATTTATATGGATTCATTGGAGCATATCGGTGCATATACCTTTCCAGAAATTTGCACCAACTAGGTCATTTTTTGAAAGTGAACATTTTTCATCTTCTTCTTTCTTGAGATTAGTTTTTGTGACCACAAATTAAAATTAATTGTTGCTTATTACCAACTATTGTTTTGAGTTAGTTTTCGTGGATGTCGATAAGTTTTCTTAACCCATAACACATATTTTGGTAAAAATGTTATTTCAATGCATTGATGAAAGCTATTGAGTTCCTGCTGTTGGTATTTCTTCAGTCAAGTTCCCTTTCTTTATTCTTCCCACAATCCATAGGCCCTCTAGCAATATATGGTAAATAATCGGTACATTTTTCATTATCCAGATTGAGACAAACACATCTTTAGTAATTTTCTTTCCGAGCATTGATAAAAGCTAATGAGCTCTTGTCGATTTGTTGTTATCGGTTGTTGTTGTTTTTTTCTTTAAAGTTTCCTCTCTGCTTTTATTTCATGTTTTCTTCCCACACTGAATCTCTACGTCCTCTAACAATAAACAGTAAATAAAAGGTAGATTTCATCATACAGATACTTTCTTGTCTTCTAGCGCCAAGCCGTGCTCCCACAAGCTTTATAGTAACCCCTGCCTCTTCTACCAGTGTTCAAGTATCCTGGCAGTTACCAACGGTAAACTTCCAGGCGATTACAGGATTCAGGCTCCTGTACAGAAACTTTAGCTCTGTTGAGGATCCACTTACCGTCATAACCATTGAAGGCAACTCTATCCTTAGCTATGAAGTCACTGGACTTGGGATATTCACAAAATATGAATTTCAAGTATTAGCTTTTTCAATTATGGGTGATGGACCGTCAAGTGCCGTTAAAACTGTGAGAACTAACGCGCGAGGTAAGTATTCATTATGGAGTTATTTCTAAGTGCTAGCCTCTATTTTGAGGAAACCGACGATAATCAATTCATCTTGCTCTTTCT
>CALNXI010001146.1:0-28432 GCA_942486025.1 Porites evermanni | reverse complement strand
AGTGAAAATGGATTTCAATTCTTTGTGGTCTGAGTTGACCAAATAATTACAATTCATGTCCCCTGTTAAAATGCATTCTTTGTTCTCCAAAGAGATGTTCGTAAGCATTGATTCCAATTTGCAATTAAAATTTTTGGAAAGATGTTTCGATGAATCTGGAGGACGATAAATAAATCAAATGAGAAAACCTTTAGATTTAGGAAATAAAACTTCTATCCACAGACATTCAATATCGTCTAGCTCTAAGTCCAATCTTCGATGATACGGCACTGAAGATGAGATATAGGCGCCAACTCCACCGCCCTTGGCTGATTTTCTTGGTTTGCTAATAAAAGAATAACCATCAATTTGTGCTTGAGGTTCATCATCAGTTGACAGATGTGTCTCACTGAGTGATAGAATTTGTATTTTGTGAAAATCGTCCAGAACCCGGCAGACGTTGTCTTTGTTAGCCAACAGCCCTCTGATGTTTTGATGAAGTATCGATAAACCCTTCTTTGAGAACATGTCATGAAGCTCAGGCAGAATATGACTCGGTGAAGTAATAGGGCCAGGATTGACACTGATATCTCCAGCCATAAGCAACAAATGGAATGCTGCCTGCCTATTGCACATCTCCTCATCTGCTGTGGAGGAAGTCTTAGGCCCCTGACCAACTTGTTGCTGTTCCTGGTTAAGTCCTCAGCTGATACCTAGTCGATGAGACATTTGCCCAGTCTAATCTTACACGCAATGTTCAAGTACCATGTGACTATTGTTTCAAGTGACATTTGACTCTGGAAATAGCCCTACAATTCCTGTTGTTCGTCTATGGGGAATACCCCTTTGGTGTATTTGTGGGGATGAAGTGCTCCCATACAGGTCACACTTTGTCCCATAGACTCTTGTTACTCCTTAAACCGGGGAATTAGACATATAGAGAGGTCTTTCCACCTCTCCAGTACCCAAGGGGGATTATCACCTCCACTCACAACCTTGGGGGATTATCAACCCCTAGAGATGATTATCACCTAGCTTCTCACTATCCTGGGGCATTATCAACCCCAAGAGTCACCTCTCCCTATCCTGGGGGATTATCACTTCCTAGAGAGGATTATTATCACCTCTCCCCTTGTGGATTTCGGACTGTTACACCAATATGTAGAGAAAAGTGACCTGCTGTCCATATTTGGAGTACTTCATCCCTTACCCCTTTTTCCCCATAATAATTCTGGTCTTGTTACTTGCTTTTATCTAATTTCAGCAGTCAAAGGTCTCATTTGAACTATATTTTTCTTTCTAACGGTTATAGTTTTGATACAATGGAATTTTCCATGAAATATAAGTGCTAACTTGCTCATATTTACCAACAAAGCTTCAATACATGTTATTATTGTTTAATAAACGTGAAAGCCTATAATGTGCCAAAGTTGTTGTTTCAAAGTTGGGTGCCATCCTTTTCTATTTCTATTTCTATTTTAACCTCTAAAATTATGAAAGAAATCGATATCTCAATAGGCACGTGAAGGTGGAAGCTGAGTCTTGACTTTTTAGGGACTGTTGTTATTTTAGATTTGATATTCTTCTTAAAATGCAGTTATATTGAAATAATATTTATATTTAAGTAATATATTTTACAATTATTCGACAAGTGCGCGTTGGATATGAGTTGGTCATAATCATCTCATATCCAACAAGCGCGAGTGGAATAATTGTATAAACACCAAGGAAATAGCAGCTGTTAGCTTTCGCGCGAAAACATGATGGGTCAGTTATTTAAACGACAAATGCTTTTCTAGTCTACAGTATATGCTCTAATGAAATTGTTTACGACAAATGGTGTTTAAATAAAAGCGTTGGGCAACTGAAAATAGCTTAGAACGCGGTTTTGTTAGACACTGATTAAACGACGTTTAAATAAAAGGGCCGATATCTTCACATGTGAAAAGCTATGTCTACATAATAAATTGCGCCTTTTTCAGCAAATCAATTATTTAAGTTACCCCATTTTTTTGGTATTTCATTTTTGTTTATGTAAGAAATACATCATAACATGGTCGCTTGGAGATACGAAATTTCTTAACCTGAGAAAACAGCCGACTTTTCGCGACGCCACAAACGGTTTCCCCGCGAATTGAGCATGACGTCTGAGAAACGAGCGCAGAAATTCCATACGGATGACGTGTCGCTACCCAAATCTGGGTAGTGCTTCTAGTTGGTCGTGCCGTTCGTGAAATTTGGTTCAACCAATCCGAAGCACTACCCAGATTCCTCGTGAAATGTCAGCTGTTTTCTCAGGCGAGAAATTGCTTTTCTCGTACAGTGAAACCTGTATTAAGCGGACACCGTATTAAGAGGACACCCTCTATTAAGCGGACAGTACCCGAAGTCCCCCAATTTATTTCCTTCATTTATTTTAAATAAAACCTTTATTAAGCGGATACCTCTATTAAGCGGACGCGGACACCTAAAAAGTACCTGAAATGGTCATTTCTATTGTTGCCAACCTGTATTAAATTAAGTTCCACCTGAAACCTGTATTAAGCGGACACCCTCGGGGAATGCTGTAGTGTCCGCTTAATACAGCTAGGGTGTCCGCCTAATACAGGTTTCGGTAGATAAAGCCATATGAGGAGTCAAATGCCATTCAAATGAACAGTGGAAACGTTTAGAATACTCCCAGAGACTGTGAAGTGGACCAATTGATCATAGTACCTTAAACATAGACAGCAACTCAACTTTGAAGAAATCAGATGAGTGAAGCAAGCTCTATACAAACAAAACGAAATAGAAAACAATACTGTACTGTAATGTACTGTATTCAAAGATGGGTGACGCAAATTAGATGCCGTTCGTCAAGTCACGTTTTTTAATGTAAAAATCCAAAAATTTGAGGGTAGCAATCTTTCGCATTTCCAGTGTCTGGCATTTTGGGACTATTTAAAAATATTGTTCCGAAGGAAGAGAGTTTATAGTCTCGTCTCGCGCGCGCTTTGCGCAACACGTGAACCGCGCGTGGTCTTAGCCAGCTGCAAATTGGATGCCCCATCTTTCTTTCTTTAAATATATCGCTTGGTGTCTGCTAATGACGTCATGTAGCATTACCATCGTGGAGCATTTTCTGTTTCCAGGCAACATAGACTTTGCCGCCGATAACCAGGCCGCACTTTGATGTTTTATTCATGAAGGGCTGATGTGTTTATTCATCGTCTATGAAACAACGTTACTTTAATTCACGATCGGTGAATCACGAGCAATTTTCCATGCAAATGACACACATCACCAAGCGCAACAAGTGGCTGCAAATCCTTGCCGGGGAAGATTCTCCACCGAAACCCCTCTGGAGCGAAAACGCCGAATTTAAATTCAGCGTCAACAACGAAGGAGAAGACGTCAACAAGAAACCGCAGAGCAGAGGAGCAGAGGAAACATCGCTTAGCACAGCGAAGGCAACGCCGACAACAAGAGACAGAGGAACAGAGGAACAGGAGATTGGGGCTCCCACTTTTTTTTTCCTTTCAGTGCTGCTGATAACTATATTGGCCAGATTTACACCGACTTCTACCAGGGCCAAACAATGCAGTACCCTCCATTCGAATAAGGGCTGTCATTGATAATCCTCACATCACAGATGCTTACTTTGTTTCACGGTTAAATGAATTTTGTACTCATTGGCCAGATTATGAAATGGATGTCGAATGGAAATGGCTTCGCTTTGAGTGGCAAGCACGTGGCAGTATTCATGCGCATGGGTGTGCAAACTATCCAATAAGGCAGGCCTTTGCAACCTTGTAAAGACAGTAGCCCAGGGTTGGAAGCTGGAGCAAACTTGACGCCTCCACGAACAGCATCCAAGTTACCACCAGATGGCTAACGACGTCCAACTTCAGATACAAGCAGAACAGGAAGCACAAGCAACCGTAATATCGTATGCTGATTGGCTGGTAACAACTTTAAATGATGCACTTCCCCAGAACAACTGGATCGTTCCCTCACCACATCCATCAGCAATATCAATTGAAAATGTACGGAATTTAGATAGAGACTACAAAGCCCTTGTTAATTCAGTGGAGCGCTATACAAAGTGTAGTACAGCATACTGCATTAAGATTAAACCAGGGAAGCAGCCAACATGCCGATTTCATTTTCCAAAGGATTTCCAGGATGAAACTTCTATTGGCTTTAAACTCTTTAGGCCAACCACAAGTCAAGACCGTGAATTAACTGTAGAGGAAATCAGCCAGGCTAGAGTCAAAGCAACACTTACCACAAAGCGAAATGATAAAAGAATCAACTCCCACAACCATGTTATGCTACAACACTGGAGAGCCAATGCTGATCTTCAAGTCATCGTTGACACTAGTACACTGACCAGTGTATCCGGTACATGGCAAAGTATGCAACAAAAAGTGAACCTCGATCACAGTCAGCATCTGGAATTCTCAGTGTGTGTGTTAAGAGGCGCAGCAATACAGACATGGCTACATGTGCATTGTGAAGAGCACTGATTCAAGTTACTGGAGAACGTGACGTATGCGTCTTGGAAAATACTTGTATTCTTCCACTTACTAATTTCTCTGTTTGTCACGTTATAATGGAGATGAACATAAAGATTACAACAGTTATGATCACAATGATGAAGGTCCACATCGCGAAGAAGAACCTGAGGAGTAGATGCTGCTATGTCACCTCAATAAACGCTATGATAACACAATCTCACAAGGAAGTCAATCACATGAAAACTTGCAGTTTGATTGGAGAGAAACTGGCAGAGCAATGCTACTTGACTGTCTACTTCGGGAATCTGCTAACTGGATCACAAAACAAAGAAACGATGCTCTAGGGAACGCAACCATTTTAAATAGACGACAGCAACAATCTGTTGATCCAGCCAACTGAATACACAACAGATGCTACTTATTAAGCAAAGCGAAATGATGCAACCCTGAAGAACCATTTCGAGTAATCATTACAGGGACAGCAGGATCAGGGAAGTCTTATGTTATTAGCACAATCTAGGCACTTCTAGGAGAAACATGTATACTCACAGGCACCACTGATTTGACAGGCTGTACCTTACAATGAGCATTACAGCTACCGTTTCGTAATCATAATGATAATGACTTGCAGGGAACAGTATTTCAGCATCAGTAACTTCGTTTCACCGGAAAGCACTACCTTATTACGGATAAAATGTCAATGCTTGGTCAGCGGACACTGGCTTGGGTCGATAAGCGTCTATGACAATCAACATGCGAACTTTATGAACCTTTTTGAGGGAGTTCTGTTATGTTGCCTGGAAATTTTGCACAGCTACCACCTGTTGGAGATACGCCTGTTTATGCTTTCCCATCCCAGTCCAGTCCTTTACTCGCACAACATTGATCCTTCATTTATTGTCTTTTTGAAACAGTTGTTATGCTTTCGGAAATATTAGACAGACTGAAAACAATCCTGAGGCAGAACAATTTCGAGCAATTCCTCGTCGCTTACGAGATGGTCAGACTACTCAAGATGACTGGATAACACCGTCAGAGGACACAACAGCACGTAAACGTGAGTGACTTTACAGATGCATTGCGATTATATTTTGACAAGCTTAGTGTGGCAAAGTACAACTTTGAGAGCCTTGAATCGTCAATAGCTCGTAAATCTGCTCTTCATTCAGGTTGATATGCAAAGAACGCCACATCAGACGATGCTGGTGGCCTCTGTTATGCTTACATGCAACCTTTGGCAGGAAGTCGGGATGTGTAATGGGGCTATTGGTGTGGTGGAAGACCTACTCTTTCATCATGATCGCCTTCCACCTTGCCTACCCATTGCAGCACTCGTGGAGTTCGCAAACTACACAGTTCCCGTTTTTTAGCAACAAACCCTAACACTGTGCCCCTGCCACTACACTTATTTGAATGGGAAACTGATAGGCAGAGACTTTCTAGACAGCAGCTACCACTGAGACTGAGATATGCCATGACTATTCACAAATCGCAAGGTCAAACATTACCTCAAGTTGTGGTGGACCTAAGACGGAAAATCTGCAGGAAGTAGTTTTGTTTCTCCTTCTAGAGTGCGCTCCTTACAAAATTTAGTGCTCCAGCCGATATCCTTTCAAAGACTAGAATCAACTGGAAAGAGCAAGCGATTACAGGAAAGGCTTCAAGAAGAACGCAGGTTAAGAAATCTTGCAGAAGTTACCGCAGTTCGATATCAGCACCGTTAGTCCATTGTTCGATTTCAAGGACCTACATCTCAAGGCAATTAATTTAACAAACCTTGCACTTACTTTTACCCCAAAATAAACATAAACCTACAACATAGTTCAACAATTCTTAGTCAGTTAGATAATACAAGAAAACAATCGGCACACTTTCAAGTGAGTGTCAATTCTAACAGCGGATGAGCCACCTACCCCAATGATTCGTGAGGTTCTGCGATACACATATTTCTAGTTAATATTATTCAGCCCTCGAAGGGAGATTGCGTATCATCGCGCGACCATATCCTCTGTAATATCCTCCATATATCAATGTATTTCTGTATTGATATATAGAAAATACTTCATGGAAAATGCTGGCGTACGGTATTTACGCACGAGTTATTGACGTATCAGAAATCGAACGAGTGAGCGCAGCGAACGAGTAAGACTTCTGATACAAAAATAACGAGTGCGTAAATACCGTACAAAGCACTTTCCATGTGGTATTGTGTTTATTATATACATACTGAGACATTCTTCATTTTGGGGGCCTTTTTATTTTCAATCTTTCAAAAATGCTAAAATTTGCCGCTACACACTTACCGCAAAATGACAACGAAAACGAAGTACCAGCTTTTTAGTAAAAACGTTTGTTAAAAACATAAATGACGGTAAGGATATGAGGTAATCCAAGAACTATAAGTAATCTTAACTGTTCGTTCTCAATGCACAATTGAAAATGAGTGAATTTAAGTACAATGGCCGGTTTCAATATAAGCTTAAGCTTAAATGAAAGGCAAAGTAGCTCCGACAAAAAGCACAACAAAAGCTTACGTCTCGTTCTGTTTTTCCCTTTCCGCTTTCCGCTTTCTCTACCGTTTTCTTTATCGACAGTGAAACAAACGAAACTATTCCACTCCATTTCCAAAATGTTTCTCACTTTTTTAACGAGAAAAACTCTTTGAGTAAAACTTTTCTCGTTGAACGTGTGCGAAGCGGCGCTGCAAGCTGCAATAAAAGGCGGGAAGTTTGGCGCCAAACTCACACCTCTGTGGCTTCTGATTGGACGTATCATTTTTCTCATACGTGAAAAAACATCGTTCGCGATTCTGTTTGGACGTATCATTTTTTTTCACGTTTGAAACCCATCGTTCGCTCCTTTGATTGGCTAGAACTAATTTGCGTACGAAAATTTACGACATAGCTTTTTGGTGAGTATTTCTCAGTATGTATCTAATAAAATAATGTATCGTTTATATATCCTTTACCGTTAGCAAAATACTTAATCAATTGACTTCATAATAGGACAATTGTACGATGACGTCATCTTACCCCAATTACCAAAATCCTTCAGTTTGTTGTTTTCTTCTGCAAGTTAAGGCTATTGCAGTTGTCTTTAAATCTCTAGAGGATTCACAAATTTAGACAAGAATGCAAAAACGAAATGTTTTCTGGAAGTTGTAGTCAAATTTCGTCATGGTAAAAATGACCTTTTGACTTCCCATTTTCAGCTCCTTCACAAGCCCCTACGTACCTGGGTTTGACTGTCAACAACTCGACTAGTATTTCAGCGAACTGGCAGCTACCCCGCGGGATATCCCGAAATGGACCTATTACGGGATTTATAGTGTATTACCAGAAAAAAGGTGCCTCTTGTCCAGCGAACACAGTCACTATTGACGATGGAACTGTTCTCTCTAAGACGATCACGGGGATGGAGAAATACACAGAATACGATATTCAAGTCTCTGCATTCACCTTCGCTGGGGAAGGACCGAAAAGCTCTGTTGTGACGGAAAGAACAAGTGAAGACGGTAAGACATGTGCCGTAAATGTAGGAATGGAAACACGTACATATACGATGCTTAGGCTAAGAATTCCTCAGTAGCCTGAGAAAACAGCCGAATTTGCGACGCCATGACTGGGTTCACCGCGAAATGCCGTTTAAGAAACTAGGGCAGAAATTCCATTTTGATGAAAGGACTTCTGATTGGTTAAAAATGTGCTTTAACCAATCAGAGACACCACCAAAATCTGGATACGGTCGCGTCATGAGTATAAAATTTCGCTACTCAGACGTCATTTCGAGGAGAAACCAGCGATGGCGTCGTCAAATGTCGGGTTAAAACGTTAATAAATAGCGACCATTACATTTGACTACGAGTGAGTTGTGTCCACGAAGCTCTCAATATTTTCTGCTGCTAACCAGGACATAGAGCTTCGTAAGATGAAAGGAACATTTTGATGGTTTTGTGACATGCTTTAATCCTCGACATGGTTTGAGAACTCGCACTGACTCTCAATCTCCTACTTGGTCCTACTCCAGTTTTTGTCCACTAGAATCTAGTCGAGACTATTGGACATGTGTGTGTTGTAACGGTTAGCAAGATGGAGATGGAATGAAACTTGAAAAAGTTAGGCCACCTTTTGTTAAGTTTTGATGCTATGCCTGCCAAAATCACCAAAGGAGTATTATGATTGGTCCTCCGTGGTGAAATTTGTTTGATATCTACTTCATGTCTCTAACAGAACACTGACATCTGAGCTCCTTTTAATAATTACACAGGCAAGTACTTTTACTGCAGGAATTCTTTTTGTAGAGAAAGGAATATTGTAGGTAACTATCTTTGCCTCCAAGAGAACTTTCTGTAATATAGACGTATCCTTTTTTGTCGATTATAAATATTATTACGACTTCTTTGTTAAGGTTTTTGAATGTTTCTTTTTCTTGTTAGCACCCAGCTTCGGTCCAGATAATTTCGTTACTACTGAACTGAATGAAACAACATTCAACATTTCTTGGGCTCCTCTACCAACGGAGAAGAGCAATGGGAAAGTCGTTCTCTATGAAGCAAATGCGGAGTTAGTAGCCACGAGAGGATGCTCACGGCGAACAGCTGCAAGCAGTAAAGATGTCAATACAACAAAAACCTTTGCTGTTTTGTATAATTTCCTCACTTGTTCCCTGTACAGTTTTTCCGTTCGGGCTTTTACTGCCGTCGGACCTGGGCCCTATGGTCCGGCCACACAGCTACAGACATCAAGTAAGTAGTCTGAATTGGCCGTTTCCGAGTTCCAAAATCTCTCACTTTCAAGGTGGCAAGGTGTAAAACATTTCTTGTGAAAATAAGTTTTCTTTGCATACGGAAAAAATCATTTTCGTATCAATCGCTTCGCACCAAGCCTTGCCGCTTTGAAACAGAGGCTGGTGGTAACTCGGAAATAGCTAATTTTCGACAACTGGAATTACTTTTCCCACGATGCAAGGAGAGGTTGGGAGCATGGAATCGAGAATTTGAACTTGAAATTTCAATCTAGATGACGTATACACCCACAGGCGGCCCAAGTTCGATGCATAAATTACCGCGAGTTTCGATACTGTGTTATTTTTTATTTATTTATTTTTTTCATATTACGAACCATTTAAAGAATTTGTATGTGAAATTCAATATAATTTATGCACCGAGCTTGGGCCGCCTGTGATACAACCAATCTAGTATTCATTTATCATCTTTAATAAGGGATGTCGCGTTCTTGATCTCGTCCACAAGCCACAAAACATATTCATCGACCCGCCTCCTTCCCTACTACCGCCTCCTCCTTTTAGTAGTTGAGCAGCTTTGTAGCGGTTTGATTGTCCTTACCGTATTAAGAAATACATATTTCATGGAAGCCTGTTTTGACATTTATATCAAGTATTTGGACCCTGATAAACAAGCAAGGTTTTAGCATAAAATGGCTATGAGAAATTTACATATTCCACAAAGCCAGTTTCGCCACCGTGGACTCAGTAATGCCTTTACTAACAGAAAGATAATAAGTTTCTTACTCTATTGAAGAAATTAAGGCGTATAAAATTTGTTCCCACTTTGTTGCTACTGGCAGAAAGTTTAAAGTGCCATGAAGTAGAGTAATTTTTATTAGAAACTGGGAGCTCTTTTTGCAAAAAGAGATAGAAACAATAATAAAATATGATAATAATAAAATGCGTTTACAGCTGTCAACTTATACCATTGTTTGGGCCTCAAGCTTTTTTTAATATAAAGTATTTGGATAGATCTGGAGTTTCAATGCAATTCAAGAAGGCGACCAAGATGTTTACCCTCCCATCCCTGACCCCTCTCTCCAGCTCAAGTGGCGGCTTACAATGTGGCTTGCATGCAACGCAAGTTCATCCATTTCAGCTATTTGTAAATAATTTGCCTGGATTTATTGCCCGTATGCGTTCTCTCCAGGCCCAGCCGCACCCAGTTTATTAAAGGCAGTAATGTCTGAAGAAACGAAAGTGACGCTGGAATGGACACCACCAACAAATGTTCCAGTGGAGAGCCTTAAATATAAGGTGAGAGGTAGTTAAAGGGAACTAACTTCAAGTCGAACAGAATACATTGAACAAGGTAGCTGACGATCTCTATCTACTTTGTATCTTTATAGTGGAGCTCTTACGCGCGTGTAGCGCGCGCAGTGGAGCACCACCGGCAGGGAAAAATGGTAAACTTTATACAATGTGATAAATATTACGAGGGCTGTGATTGGTTACTTCTCATAATCTGTTGGAGAACAGACACATGAATGACGTCACGGAGATCTTGTTTCTTTGTTTTATCCAGCATGGCGCGCGTGTTTGAAAATGTTTGCGAGATTATTTCAGATTAAGCAATTGCAAACCTTGAAAAAATTTTGGGAAGTGTAGATTTCCCTACGTTTCTCAATTTTCTCACCGAAATATGATTGAAAGACTTCCGGAGAGTTATGTTGTGTAGAAAAGATTCCCCCCTTTTTACCAGCTCTTTGCCTCGGCTTAATTGACATCATATCCAATCTTCTCCTACGCCACTTCCTCCTTATTGCTAGACACTACATATATAGTTGCAAACTACGAAATACCATTCCTATGGTACAAGTGTACACTCAGTTAGTCATACGCTCCTTTGAAATTGAGAACCAGACTGCCTTTGACAATAATAACTTGGCCTCCTTTATGAAGAAATGGGTAGCTTTAAACAATGCCCGTCAGAAAAATAATTTGATCTATACAGTTAGTTAAAGTGCAAGTGACAAACCGGCAGATGGGGGAGGAGGACCAAAAGACAGGCAGCCTTCTCTTAATTGTTAATATATAAACTATAGTATTTTCGTGGACTTTGTGTTTCTTTTTATTTCACTTTTTTTCCTTCAGTAAACGATAACAGTTACCTGTTTGAATGTAAAGTAAAATTTAGTAACCCGATAATTAGAATTTATTGTAATGAATTGTAAATGTGATCTGTATTGTAATTGTTTGTGCGTCCGAAAAAAAAAAGAAAAGAAAAGAAAATGTTCCACAAATAACATTTTTCTTATTCAGAAACGAAACTCAGCCCACATAATTAGTGATTGAGTGAGCCATACTGTTTTAGCGGGGCTCCCGCGCGCGCGAAGCGCGCGTGGGACAGAGCCCCATACTCATGGAATATGGTCAACCTCTTTTCGTTTGGTTGTCACGTGATTGACCGAGCGTACGTACGTACGTACGTACGCGTCTACAGATTGTACGGGTGGGGTAGGGGAGACTATCAAAAGGAAGGGAGGGGTGTCTCAGGCGTGTCTTGGCAAGTCCACATCTTTAATATAGGATTTTAGGACATTCACAATATGGTCAATTGACAGCTGTCAAAACAGGATAGCCACTGACCAGTATCCCATGACCATATCGCGGGCTCATGTGTCAACTCATCGAGGTGACGTGATTTATTTGGAAGCTGTCCGCTGACCAGTTAATTGTTTTACTAGATCGCGAACAATGTTCAATCTCATACTTTTACTAGTTAAACTGATAATGCACACATATTGGACATCAATGTTTTGATCAATTGACAGCTGTCAAAACAGGGTACCCGCTGACCAGTATCACTTGACCGTATCGCAGGCTCAGGTGTCGACCCATCGAGGTCAAGTATTTTTTTGAAGTTATCCGCTGACAAGTTACTAGTTTTCAAGTGATCGCAGGCTCAAGTTCAAGTTTTTTCTAAATTCATATGAAATATGTTGTGTTTATGTGCTACACAATTAAAATTTTGATTGCAAACTGACCTCGGACGCGAAAATTCAGCCAGCTGTTACAGGCAGGGAAGACAGTTGCTTTTGACTTTTCTCACCATGGTCACGCGTTGGTCACGCTCTACGTCCAATTTTTATGCTCTGATTGGTCAAAATTTGACAGGTGAGTTCATGCGGAAAATTTATGCAGCATCTTGAATCTTGTTTACTTTGACAGCTGAAGCTGACAGAGTTTTGTGTCAACTTGTGATGTTTTTAACTGTCTTTTTCCACTGGATGTGCAAAATGAAATTCAGCTGCTATCAGGAGTCCTCTGTTATTCATGGCTAGTTTGTTTATTGGGTTTTTGGTTGAGGAATACGTCGCTTGTCAAAGTCGGAAATCCGATTTCGGATGGCATCGTTTTCGTTTTCACCTTGCTTGATGCGTAAGAGGATTGCAAAGTCTGAAGCGATACTGGCTTTTCTTGATACCTTTCAGGAGCTGCATCTCGAATGGTAAGCCAGAGAAATTATTGTATTTGATGTTTGTTTTTTTGGATCTTATTTAATGAAGTCGAGCGGAGTTTATGCGGTCATTTAGTTTATGCACGTTTGTAAGATTTGAGACAATGATCTGACCGAGTATCAGGTTTGATATAAGCTTACAGAACTTTAAAAAGCCTTTAGACAGTTTCTCACCGCAAATAGAAAGAAAACGTTCCAAAGAATATTTAGTTATAATTCTGGCCGGAAAAGAAAGCTTTGAGCGATTTTCTTGCCTCGAGTTCGTCTTTGAAAAAAGCAAACACCGGGAAGCCGGCTTAAAACATAAACTTAAGCTTGAAGCTTGAAGACTCAGGATTTTTAGGGATACTTTAATACTTGTCTTCCTGAATGAAAATTGTTGTTTCTGTATATGTTTCACCGAATTATATTTCTTTTATTGATTGTTAGTAGTCTCTCTTGTAATTTTAATCGCTGTGCCGATTGTTTTCAGTCGTTCAGTGAACATCGCTTGCAGGAGTACTCAAAATGCCGCGCGTTAATAAACCATTAAATAAAAAATAAACAGAATAAATTCTTTATAATGTTGGAGCGTAACTCTGTTAATGTTCATTCAAACACTCGCCACAGCTCGCACTACAAAAGTGAGAACCGGATGGCCGTATAGGTGATTTTGGAAATTTTTTTAACAGTTTATGAATATTGAATGAGTGCAATTTGTATTGTGAAATACTGCTTTCTGTCCGAGGTCTGCCGGTATGATAAAAACAGTGCCTCATACTACTGTTTCACCTCAGATGTGATGTATAAATGGTATAAAAGGTTGGTTTACACGCACCCAGATTTGTTGACAAGATTTTGCAAAGTAAACTTGTCGAACGCAAAAAAGTTGGCCTGATTTTTTTTTCCACTAATTAATCTACGGTGATCAAGAGCCATTATGGCTCTTAAATGTGATCGAAGATGATTACCAGTTTTTGGGTGTACATATGAGGCTATCAACTCGATGTAAGATTTGGTTCACTCTTGGGCTGTTTGCAAATTATTTTTCTCTAAAATCAGGTAGCCTTTCCCTCAAAAGTCACATAAATGTGCTCTAAAGTTAACTGAATTGTGGAATTCGAATACAACTTTATTGTTTAATTTAAATTATAAATTTATTAATGGGAGCCTCGCTTTTAGCCCTGGCTAAATCTATATATTATGGTATATTGAACCTAGTGAATTGCTTAGTATAGATTGTAAAAGGAGCCCCGCTTTTAGGCTTGGCTAAATCTATGTATTATCCTAACAGCCTGATTGCAATTTCTTTCTGTTATTATTATTATTATTATTATTATTATTATTATTATTATTATTATTATTATTATTACTATTGTTATTTTTATATTTTTTAAGGTGAAATACACTGGACGAAAGTATCACAACACATCGTTTTTTGATCTTGGTGAACGAGACGCAGATGAAGGGACAAATTTCGTAGTGGGGAATTTAATACCTGGAACGTTGTATAACTTTAAAGTTAATGGTATATCTATCTGTGGGGAAGGCCAACCCAACACGGTTGACGCAACCACGAAAATGGCCGGTAAGCAATACCAGCCTCCGTTCAGCTAAGGTGTTTCGATACAGTTTTTCGGAGATCATACCAACATTTTCAATTGCCCTAAAAATGATTTTATACTTGTCTGGTCTCTATGAAATTTTTACCACTGACTGTCTTTGGATTGAAGTTTGTCAAAATGTTGTTTTAAGTAAAGTCGATATCATTATGACAACAATGAACAAAAAGCTTTGAGTAGATGAAAGCCGAATTTTGCGCGATCTAGAGCTGCTACTGAAAAGCCGACACCAGCAACTTAAAGTGTGACAATAAGCAATTAACCTCCGTTAAAAGTAAAAAATTATGTGAGTGTGAATTAAAGTAAAACGTAATTATATTTCAAACTTTATATTTTCAATAGCCGTGATAAATTGTTTAATTAAAAAGTTCTGAATAGCGTGTAGCGTCAAATTAATCTGCTTGGAAATTTTGGTAGATTTTCTTCTGGCGATCCTGAAAACTAACTTGTTATCTCACCACCTGTGTAAGTGCAACTTTATTCTAAATATTGTCTTTTAGCGCTTCTCTGTATATCTATCTTTCTTGGTATAATCTCCGAAAAACTGTATCGAAACACGTTAAATCTCCATCTTATGAAAAGGTCAGTTAGACTGTTAACAATTTGTCTATGAAAATTTAACAGTCAATAACCAAACGTCTACTAATTATTGGAATTATTCAATCCATAATTAAGCTTGGAGAAAGAAGAAAATTTTCCGAGTCTTTAACGGGATACAAACCAGTGGCTTTCATCATACCGGCTGGGTGGATTACCCCTTGTTAAACAAGTCCATTTTCTAAGTTTAAACGTGACACCGTGTCAAGATGCATGGCACTAAGTTAGTGCCATGCACATGCATCTTGAACGCTGCTAGGATCAGCAGTGTCGAATGGTTTTCGGCTAAATTGTCATGTCATTTTTAGTCTCTCAGTATTGTTTAGTTGCTGATACAGCAGTTTGGAGTTCGTTTCGCGTAAAATGATCTTTTAACCGTCAAAGTAATTAATTTTTGGTTTCTTTAGTTTATTTATAACTCTGCACAGAGTGGGTTTGAGAAGTTGGTTGACTTCAAAGTATTTAAAATTGCTGAATTCGCAAAATCAAATGAACCTGCAATCCTAGACGAACTAATCACGCTTGAAGAGATACGTAAAGCATCGACCAAGTTAAAAACTGGCAAGGCAGCCGGAAATGATAGTTTATCTAATGAGATGGTCAAATCAAGCGTGTCCATCATTGGGCCTGTATTGCAAATCCTTTTTAATAAAGTTTTGAATTCCGGCATATTTACCCAGTCGGTGGGTTATATTTCACCCGTCTTTAAAGCGAGTGATATGGGCGACCCTAATAACTATCGCGGAATTACTGTCCGTTTTCTTTCGATTTTCGCTTTTTATGCCATTTTTGTCAGTCCATACTTTAAGTCCCGGGCTAATCTGTGTAACCTTTTGTAAAAAGATGTAATTTAGAAATGAGGGGTTTGAGAACCATAGTAATCGAGATGTAAAGAAGTTCACACCCGATGTTAAAAAAAAAAACAATAGTAATAATAATAACAACAACAACAACAACAACAACAACAACAACAATTGAAATGTAGTTGTCTAGGTAAATTCTTTACCCTAATTATTAATGACCGTCTTACAAAATATCTTGACGAACACAATATAATACAAAACAACGAAATTGGCTTCCGAAAAGGCTATAGGACGTCTGACCATGTTTTTGTTCTGAAGTCGAAAAACCGACTTTCAAAAAGAAAGAAAAATTAGCTTAAACGAGTATTTCGATGCCATTTTGCATTATTTCGGTGTTAATTTACTATGCCGACATAGCTCTTTGCTTGGCTTGCGATTCTCGTGGGAGCCAAGCGCAATGCAAATTCCGACAGATTTATTAACCTCGCTTTCACGAGCAATTATAATACGCAGTTTATTTTATCTATTAGCAGACCTTGTTCTAGCCTCTCACGCAGACGTTATTAGAGGAGTCGTATTTCCTTCCTCACACAAACTCCTACTTACCCGAGACCAGCATTCCTTTCCCATTGTTTTACCTCCATGGTAATGTGACCAATCAGCAGTGAGATGTATTACTTTACAATTTCCCGCGAATAGCCCATTTTACAGTTACTTGTGAAAACGAGGCTGGAGTTGACCTTCTCTTGATACCACCCTTCCTGCTTTATTATGTAAATCATGTCCTTCTTTTGCTTACTAGTTTTTTTCGAGCATAATTCTCATTACAAAAGGGAGGTTTGTATCAAAACAAGCCCCCGTCAGTCTCGCTTGCTTGGAGATTAGATCGAGAAATTGGAAGCCGATTAATTCTACACGAAACAGGATTTACTCGCTAAAAGGTTTTTTTACTTCCTACTTTATCGACGTCGAGACTTTTTGCTTGTTTCTGAATTGATTTAGTACGTGTGTTAGCGACGACGGGAAATACGTCTGCGGTCGCAAGCTATACGCGTGTATATATACACGAAGATTCAAGGGCCTCGATTCCAGAGAAATTACATAATTGCCAGAGTCAAAAAAGTGATTTACATGGCACCTAATTTCAATCATCGCCGAAAATAAACCGCGTTCTCATCACAAGATCCATATAATGAAAGTTTACAACACCCGACTTTCGCAGTTTTGCTAATTCACAATTTTTTTTTCAACTGCTCAGTAGTGTTCACTTGCTCCAAAGTAATCAACACTTTGAAGCGATAGAATTCGTGGACCGACACGTTTCGGAAAGGCTTTAAATTTAATCTTTCCTACACATGCGTGGCTTCGATCCCGCAACGATTCTTAGTCCCAGTTTCCACGGTCTCCACGAGGAACGCCTGGCATAATAACTCCCTATTTGAGTATAAAGTGCGACGAAACCCACAGCGGGGGGGGGAGTACTTCCAGGAAAACTGGGTGGGGATGTCCTTCACGCTTCCTGAAACCCTTACTCTATTTCAGACCAAAATCTCTGATTTTCGCTACCATATTTCAGACCTGATCAAGAATTGGATACCCTGTTTCAGACCTGAAAAATAGAAATTTGAAATTTGTATGTATATATTGTATGTATTCATGTAGCTGTTTTAGTGAAACCTCTTCAGCAGTACTTTTAGATGGAACTTTTAACTTTCATTATTGCTGATGGGAGGACCACAGTACACAGACAAATAGAATGAAAGAGTAATTTGCTTATGACTTACCAATAGCCTTATGAATGACTCAGTACCATGGTAACGTGACGTCACACTTTTCTCTATTCCTCACCTTCTGACTAGCTGACTGATGAGAATGTTCTTTCACTCATTTCATCTTCAAACCCGCAGTTGACAAATCTGATGATAAAGAAACACAGGGAGGGAATGCGTGCCCACAAACATGTGACAAGCCTTCAAACACAGGTTTGTTAGTTGATTCTAATACAGCTGCCAAGGTTTATTGTCTCAGTACAGTCGAGTGAACCGTAGAACTCAAAGACGGTTTGTTTTAGCAGCTGAATTATCTGCAACTTCACAAAAAGACCCTGTTGTCAGTCAAGTTCTGCCCCCTCTCTATCTGACCAAAATTACGATTGTTGTTTGGCGAGCCAATGAAGTCTGTGTGGGAAGCTAAGCTATACGATATGACACTTACTAGTAGCTGAAGGATTCACCAGCTTCAAAGCTTGACAAGAATGAATGGAATGAGTCAAAACGTCTGCTACATATCTGGCAAAATCATGTCCCTGGTTACTTTTGGTTTTAGTTTCAATCTCTTGAGTGAGTTTATTTGAAGGTCATAAACTGTGTCTGTTTATAGGGTGGTTGTTTTACTTTCCTTTGAAGAAAATGGTTTAGAGAAAAAGGAGAGAGAATCCCTTTCCCTCTGTTCTCAATCCCCGCCTCTCCCTTCCCATCCTTTTCCATCTCCTTTCGAATCCTACCACGCGCGCTAATAAAATTCTCATGACGCATTATAATCAACAATTAAGTACCAGATCTAATTGAGCGCATTAGATCATATTTTTAAAGCTATTTTGCGCCTTATAAGTAACACATTAATATTAATTATTAAATTCACGGAGTCCTTGATCTCTCTTCGTTCCTCGTGGGAGGAGGAGAGCTGACTCAAGAAACAAGGTTGTTTAAGCAATCGCCTCACAAGAACTTTAACTCACATGTTTTCACGTTGCAGCTTTTGTAATATCAAACATCGTCTTAGCAGCTGCATTAATCATTTCTCTTGGAGTGAATCTGTTCCTCTGGCGTGCTCTGCGAAATTCCAAGACAAGCAACAAGCATTATTCCAAAGAATTACAAATGAAGGATCACGAAGATAAAGGTTTTATAAATAATAATTGACATTTTTAGTTGAAAACTGAGTTTACAACGGTTTCCATTCTTCCTTTTCCTGTGCAATTTTGATGAGATTCTAACCATTTTCAATCTTAGGCAATGCAGAAGTCCCGTTTCCTCCAAAGGAGTCAAATTATATGCAGCTGCGTCCTACTCAAATGCAGCAAACGACAATAAATTCAGAATATGGAACTCTTATGAAGAACCCAGATAGAGACGCTAATGATTGTAAAACGAAACAAGATAATGCTAATGCTTCCTTCCACTTGCACCCTGAACCGTGTGGAAACAAAGAATATGAGAATATATAAATGAATAGTTATGAGGCCCTGTTAAGGGGTTTTGAGGATAAGGGATAACTGGACAAATAATTGTGTTCGACGAGGGAGAACACTTACTAACGTTGACCTTTTCATCTCAATAATTCCGGGTGCGTTGAATGAGATGAGTCGTGTTAGCCTAGTGTCACGCATCAAGGGTTTAAAGTGATACTCGACACTTAAGAGCTGATGTCAGTAAATATCGACCAGAGGTCTACAAAAGTGAAAAATCGAAAATTCTCAAAACAATTCACAAAGTAGCACTAGGTAAGCTATTAACATAAATGTAATTTTTACTTCGATCCGATAATTATTTTCCACCTACGGGGGGGTTATTGGTTTCGCGGCTCTCGGACAGGGTTTTCCAGGCCCGAGACCATGTGTCGCAAAAAAATCGTTTTAAAATTCAAATCCATTGTAATGTGGACAACAAATAACTTATTCAGAACAGTACTTAATTGTACACATTCTAAGTGGTGATTTACTCAGTTTGAACAAAAGTGTAATATTTTGGAGATTTTTCATTATTTTCAATATTTTGAACGTTTTCGTTCAATGAAAAAATGGCAAATTTCAAAGCCCAAAATCGTCGACTGGTACCTCGATTTCAGTAACGAGTCCTATACCACGTTAAAGAACGTTATCTCTTCTTTCAAAATCTGTTTTCAAAACTACGGGCAACTTAAAAGAAAATTTTTGAGGCCAAAAAATACAAGTAGTACTTTTCTGAAATTTGAGCTTTCCAGACGAGGCGGGCCGACGCTAAAAACTTGGAAAAATACAGTAAGAAATCAGTTTGAGTAATAGTGGTTTCATGTTATCAGCTTTCAGAAACCAAGACGTGTTTATACAGCGATCTGATATAAATTAATGCCGTTTGCTATCAAGAAAGGCAGATTTAAGCTGTCAACTCCTGCCAAGTGCACCAGTCACGTGAAGTTGTCAAAGGGAGGGCAAAGCACTAATATTAAAAAGTCTTAAAATTCAAAACGTTTTACGTCCATGAAATCAGATTTACCTTACAAAACAATGTTGTAAATGTCTGTTGTTCGTACCTTAGCATGGTGTTTCCATAGGTTGGAAATGTCAAGTATCCACACGGGAGAACATACCAAACAACAACGTTTCAAATCCAAGCGCCGAAAGATCACAGAACGACCGCTTACCACTGTTGTCACTCCTTTTTTCGCTGGAAGCCACGAGGAGTTTTCATTCCGTCATGAGTGATTCTTGATCATCGTTTCCTTGAAAGTACGACCCCGGACAGGTGATAACTGAGGACGTTTCGTCAAGACTCCTGTTGTTCAGTTTCAGGCTTTAGCAGGTGCTTAGTCAGTATTTTTTCGGAGGTACGCCCAACTTTTTCTACATCTTCCTCCCCCCCTCCCCCCCCGCCACCCCAAATCTCAACATTTTTTTAAGGTGCCTTTATTAAAGGTGAGGTTAACAGTTGTAAGCAAAAGCATTTTTGCTGTTTATGAAATGACACAACCTCTAAAATTCTTTAATTCTGTCGGCTTTTTATGTTCACTGACGTCAACCGTTTATCATTAAAGCTATTTAAAATCAAGCTTGTAGTACCTCCGACTTTAGTTTACAAATGACTCTTTTTACCCCTTTTTGTCACATTATTTTATGACCGACCAAAGCACCACACATTGACGTAATTGTGCCCTACTTCGTCTACTCCGAAGACAGGTCGTGGAGAAAACAACGCGTTCACGCTTTACATCATCAAGCTTGCTATATAAATAAATCATCCAAGATTCGGTTCTCCAATTAATGTCGT
The DNA here is from genome assembly GCA_942486025.1 of Porites evermanni. Classification (NCBI taxonomy): domain Eukaryota; kingdom Metazoa; phylum Cnidaria; class Anthozoa; order Scleractinia; family Poritidae; genus Porites; species Porites evermanni. Next base: position 7,684 of record CALNXI010001146.1, on the reverse strand, counting down.
CGCTTCTCTGGAAACCGACTTTTTTTAGTTATGTTTATTTCATTCTATTTTCTTCCTCAACGTTTTCGGGTACGCACGTGCAAACCGTGCGTACAAGTAGCTACGCCCCTGTTTAGTCTCCTTAGCCCTGAGCGTTCCTCTCTTGCGGTTTTCGCGGGAGTTCAGGATGTGGTCCACCCAATATTTCACGTCTCTTTTAAATAAGGGGCAGCTCTTCTTGTTTACCGTTTCGTTATCAGACAGCGCTTAGGCTCTTAGCCTTTCATTTAATTTTGATCAAATTTTTATCATTTAGTTACTCAGTATACGTTCGATCCTGTCCTTGTAAACTTATACTTTTATACTTTAAGGTAGCTTAATACCTATATTAATTTTTTCTTCGTTTAGTGTCGTCCAAAAGACCCAGTTTTTTGGCATTTTTTTAAAAAGCAAGAAAAAGGAACGACAAGGTTTATTTTTTTTGGACTTAGATTAATTCTTGTAGCGTCTTTCCCCAGTCTCGCTCTCTGTTTTCAGCCTCATTCCAGACCTTTTGTTTGACTGCTCGCGCGTACTTGAATACGCAAAAATACGGACTGTTTTGCAGTCTAAACAAAATCGGACGACCGAGTAGTGGGAGTCCGGTTTGTTTACTCAATATCAAGCCACTTCATTTACACTAGTTGAACTCTTGCTCGTTCTCCAAAGCGTCTGAACACTTGCATCTAAATATTGAAGTAGTCTGAAAAGCGCGGGTATTCTGCAGTTACCCCGGTACCAGTTTGCGGGACTAATTGTCTTATACGTAGGTACCTCAACATTGCACCAACGAGTGTTCTTGCTTTCTGACTACTGTCGCCATGGATAATATTCATGTACTTCTATCGTACATGCTGGGAACGTCAGAAAAAATATACTGTCTTCCATAAGTAGTATTTCATTATCATCAAAACCAACTAACCTTCAAGCTTAAAGGTCATTCACATTTAGACATTTTAAGACCATCTTTAAACAAAATACATGTTATGGTTCCGTTTTATCAGTTTATTTGTTTATTTAATATTTATTCATTTTTGGCTCAAACTTGTATTCGTGGTCCTCAACATTCCCAGAAAAAAAAGGAGAATAAAATTTTACCAATGTAAATTTTGATCTGCTATATAACTGGCTTCAAATTCTTTCAGTGGCACAATGATCCAACTAGTATTTTTGTTTTCATTCTTTAAAGCTATGAAATATAACGTTCATATTCTCATCTTGAGAGATTTGTATTTTAATTTTAAAATGTGTGGTATGTGGAACTTTCTTCAAAAGCAGGATTTAAGAAACCTTTCTTGTTTTGCCAAACAGATTAGGCAATTAAACTTCCTAGAGCACTTGTTAAATGTTTATTATTATTCATTCAAAATATTTCTCCGTTTCTGATTGGCTAAAAGCATACGCATAATTCACTATAACCAACCACTGATGACCAAATTTGGAAGAATTTTGCGATTAATCAACCAATGACTTCAAAAGTGCAGCATATCTGGAGGTTAATGCGCCGTTAACCGAGAAGACCTGGGCACGAGGTTGAGTTGTTTTGGTTGTGAAAACAAAAATGGTGGGCATTTCACTCGTTGTTTCAAGAGTAAGACCTAGACGAAATAATAGCTTAAAAAATGGCAAGAACAGCAAGAAGACAACTCGAAGGGCAACATCTGCTATTTGGATAGTATTAACATAGTCAAAAAGGCCAACAAGGGCTTGTAGGCATTGCGCGCGCTTAAAAAAAGTGGCCTCACTATCACGCGGCTAGTGCAAGTGCACTGTAGCATTGTAAGATCGGTACTTGAATATGGCTGCCCTGTTTGGGCAGCCCTGTCAAAGTATTTAGAGGACGTTATAGAATCTGTACAAAAAAAGGGCAAGTAATTCATGGCAGTCTCCATATAGACTCCCTAATATATTAGTGCGATATTGTATACCCCTATATATCTTATGTGTACCCATGTTTACCCTAGTAATACTGTATACCCTGTATACCCCTATATATCCTGTGTACCCATGTTTACCCTAGTAATACTGTATACCCTGTATACCCCTATATATCCTGTGTACCCATGTTTACCCTAGTAATACTGTATACCCTGTATACCCCTATATATCCTGTGTACCCATGTTTACCCTAGTAATACTGTATACCCTGTATACCCCTATATATCCTGTGTACCCATGTTTACCCTAGTAATACTGTATACCCTGTATACCCCTATATATCCTGTGTACCCATGTTTACCCTAGTAATACTGTATACCCTGTATACCCCTATATATCCTGTGTACCCATGTTTACCCTAGTAATACTGTATACCCTGTATACCCCTATATATCCTGTGTACCCATGTTTACCCTAGTAATACTGTATACCCTGTATACCCCTATATATCCTGTGTACCCATGTTTACCCTAGTAATACTGTATACCCTGTATACCCCTATATATCCTGTTTACCCATGTTTACCCTAGTAATACTGTATACCCTGTATACCCCTATATAACCTGTTTGCCCATGTTTACCCTAGTAATACTGTATACCCTGTATACCCCTATATACCTTGTGTACCCATGTATACCCCTATATACCTTGTGTACCCGTGTTTCCCCTAGTAATACTGTATACCCTGTATACCCCTATATATCCTGTTTACCCTTGATTACCCTAATAATACTGTATACCTTGTATACCCTTGTATATCCTGTTTACCCATGTTTACCCTAGTAATACTGTATACCCTGTATACCCCTATATATCCTGTTTACCCTTGATTACCCTAGTAATACTGTATACCCTGTATACCCCTATATAACCTGTTAACCCTTGATTACCCTAGTTATACTGTATACCCTGTATACCCCTATATATCATGTGTAGCCATGTTTACCCTAGTAATACTGTATACCCTGTATACCCGTATACATCCTGTTTACCCATGTTTACCCTACTAATACTGTATACTTCGTATACCCTTGTATATCCTGTTTACCTGTGTTTACCCTTGTCATACTGTATACCTTGTATACCCCTATACATCCTGTGTACCCATGTTTACCCTGGCATACATCCTGTGTACCCATGTTTACCCTAGTAATACTGTATACCTTGTATACCCCTATATATCCTGTTTACCCATGTTTACCCTAGTAGTATTGTATACCTTGTATACCCTTGTGTATCCCGTTTACCCATGTTTACCCTACTAATACTGTATACCTTGTATACCCTTGTATATCCTGTTTACCCATGTTTACCCTTGTCATACTGTATACCCTGTATACTTGTGTACCCATGTTTACCCTAGTAATACTGTATACCTTGTATACCCCTATATATCCTGTGTACCCTTGTTTACTCTAGTCATACTGCATACCCTGTATACCCCTATATATCTTGTGTACACGTTTACCCTAGTGATACTGTATACCCTGTATACCCCTATATATCTTGTGTACACAAGTTTACCCTAGTAATACTGTATACTCTGTATACCCCTATATATATCCTGTGTATCCATGTTAACTCTAGTGTCTCTGTATACCCTGTATACCCTTGTTTATTCTGTTTACCCATGTTTACCAAAGTCATTCTGTATATTAGCGGAGAATTCTTCTCAAGACCACCACATAGCATATACTTATCGACGAACTCCACTTTTTGGTTTGGAACCTGTGCTATCTGATTGGATTAAGTCAGTCTTTTGTGACCAATAGAACCCAAGCTGTGTGTATAGGTAATATCTTGTCTGAGTGGAAACACACCCATGGTGACATACCCCAAGGAACTAAGATGGGCGTGCCCCTGTTCTCAATTTAGATAAATGGACTCAATACTACATACGTCCTACAGTTTTCATTAGCGATTTGAATTTTGTTTGTTAGAGACAGGCGCATTTTTTTAATGAGCATAAGATGAAGTTAAATCATAAAGAAATGGTTATAAATTTCATGAAATATCCCAATTATACCATACAGCCTATTTGCTTTGGAAACCATCAGTTAGAGCGGCGTGTTTCGACATGTAAAAAACTTGGTGTGAAAATTAGGCTTGATCTTTCATGGAACTACCACATTGATTATATTTATGGTAAAGCCGCCAAATGATTGTATTCCTTAATTTTGCTTAAAAGAGCTGGTGTAGCTGGCAGCAATATTACCAATATTATAAGTGCTCTGTGAGATCATTTATACTTGCTGTCCCGGCATGGCAAGATATTCCTGAGACCTTAACTGTTGTTCTTACAAATAAAACGAATTCTCGATATTTTGAGGGCGTTTTCAGTAAAACAATTACTCTACTTGCGCTTGTTGGATATGACATTATTATAGCAAACTCGTCGCTACGCGCCTGGTTGCCTACAACCATCTCATTGCATACGCGCACTCGTGGAATAATAGTTAAATCTCCTGTTTAGTTATACTCTGCAATATTCTGTTTACCCATGTAAACTCTAGTATTCTGTATACCATGTTTATCCTGTTTACTCATGCACACCCTAGAACGGTTGACTCTATGACAATATGTCGATAGGGCAAGAAACCAGTGTCCGTTGTAGGCATTAGTGGGTAAATGTGAAATAAAGATGTATGTATTTCTTGGGCGATTATCCGTAGAGCGGCGTCTGACCTAACTGAGTCATTGAAACGAGCATATTTCAGCGTACAGTTGGTATAATTAAACACAAAAAAATAATTGAAATTGACATACGCTATTTGTAAGAGTAAATGTTAAACACGGTTGCTGTTTTCAGGGGGTAAAACAAAATAAACATAAATAAAGAAGAAAAAGGAGAGGATGACAAAGAAGAAGAAGATGATGATGAAGTTGTTGTTTCCAAAATCACAAGCCCTGATTGAACAAAATTAGCTATCACGACTTTTGCTTGTCGATAGAGAGTATAGAACGAATCTTCCAGCTATTCTCCATTTTATAATGGAATTTTTTTTTGATAATCTATACTAACAGTTTCCACTTTATATTCAATCAGATGGAAACATAGACCACAATGTATGATCAACGAAGTTTATTGGTTAGCAGATCAAACTGTTCGCTAGCCCCGATCTGACTGAAAGACTGAGTGATCTGAAAGGCGACTTTATTTTACTAGGCAACTGACTACTATACAGACAATTAAGGGGTGTGTTGCCCATTGCCCATCACATCCTCGCGTGATTTTGTTGCCTTACAAGAATAATATGACTTTCACACAATAAGCCTTTAAAATTATTATTTGGATTCTTAATACACTGTAAATTGTTTCAAAAGCTATTTTTTTTCTAAATATAACGGCCGAAGTCAAGATTGCTCAATGTTTAGTATATTTCTCTTGTGGATGGTACCATTTGATACGGTAATAGAACAATCAGTCCGAGTTCCCTTGGTTATCAAGAACTGAAATACCATAGTAAAGATTCTTTAGAGCTAAATGTTTTTTTCTTACAAATTCCAATTTTCCTTGAATTTGCCTCTGTTTTATTTTATAGTCAAACCAGATCATGCGTTTCCCACATGACAGCGAGACTACTCGAACCGGGACACTTGGAATGATTTTGTCCACTCAAATCGACTTCTAAAAAGAATGAAGAATGAATTGTTTTTTTTCGCAAACGGACCAAAAAAATTCAAAATTTGGCTATGAGATTTAAGTGACCTTACCTCTCGGGAAACAACCCTCAAAATTCTGAATTTTATTGACGTTCTTTTTGTTGAGAAAAAAAAAATCAGAATTCGTTGATCGAGTAGTCACACTGTAATGAATTTATTATTCAAGAGTTGAATATGTTGGTGGTTTTAGATTTCAGATTCATCTGTACATTCTTTCATGCATAATGAGCAGTGAATTCACGCAGGAGGAAATTTCTAACACCTCAGTTTCCCTGAATTTGGTGTAGATGTTTTCGATGCAATTTTATCCGTTCAAAGATTTTTTATCTGACCAAATACAGAGAACATCTCGTAAAATAGTCACTGCTCATTACGTATGCAGGAATACCGATTTGAATTTTTACGGAACGACGAGTAACCAATTCATGAAAAGAATCTTGTAGGGTGTAGCTTGATCTGCCTTGATTGTAAAGGAAGATAATTTGATTGCTTTCTGGACTGATTAAATCAAGATCAAGCAAAAAAACCCACTTCCCCATGTTCCTTTATCAATTCCTCTTAATAACGATATCATAAGGAGGTCCATAAGTTAACATGTAGCATCGACTGTCTATTTGGTTTGTTATAGATGCCATTGTGTTATAATTATCCTCAACATTAAGGCTCGAACTCGGATAACTCGAAGAGAAGAGTGTGAAAACAATAGCTACACTAGTAAATCACACGTGTAAAAGTTTTATAAAAACATTGACCCCTAGCTATATTTCACCCCACTTTCCAGTCATTTTTATCCGAATTTCCTTGCCCTTGATAAGAAAGAGTCACTGAAATTTACGCCCGAAATTTACCTAGATAACTGTTAGCTAGATGTTTTTACTTTGTAAAGAGGGCAAGCATGCGCACTGTGTTACAACGTGTCTTTGAATAGCATAAAAGAGTCCCGTATAAATATTTGGGATTGTTAGCAACACTCTCCGTTGCAAGGTGTGTGTTTAAAAATAAACTAAGATGTTTTAGAATAAACATGCGAAGTCGAGCTGTCGTATCTGTAAACCGACTATGCAGGGAAATTACGAAATTGGTAAAACGGATTGGAGCGGAATCAAATTGTGGTCCACTATTTCAGACCCTCAACCGTCTTTCCAATGTTTTACTGTGATTCATCATATAGTTACATTTTCCATTGAAAAATGGTGGTGTACTGAAACTTAGGACCGAGCAGGCAGACAGGTGCGACTTAAGGACCTCCGGAAAGCCGTTGGACAACCAAACCCAATGCCAGGGGGATTCTAGCAGGTGCATGCTGACATCTAGTCTGCTACACAGTCGTTTCTAGTGTCGTCACGCAATGCTCCTGTGGGGAGGAGCGTTGCGTGACGACACTAAAAACGGCTGTGTAGCAGACTAGCTGACATCCGTTCACAAAATTCCTAATTTGGTTGTCCAAAATGCAGTACCTCCGCTTTAGATCTTTAATTTTTGCGACGATGAATAAAATTAATTAGACCAAAAAACAAAAGATAGTAAGTCGGAGTAAGGTGACAAAAATGAGCTTTTGAAGCCCTTGTCGAACAAGCCATTCGTCTGCAAAAGATAATGAGTCATTAACACGTAACAAAAAAGTTGTCCTTGTATCACTCAAAGACTGATCATACAGGCATAAAAAGATACCCGACTTTTTCTATACAATGGAAAGGATATATATACAAAGGATATACAAGGGTATACAGGGTATCAATACTACTAGGGTAAACATGGGTGCACGGGATATATAAGTGTATACAGGGTATACAGTATTACTTAGGGTAAACATTGGTACAGAGGATAAATCGGGGTATACATGTGTACAGGGTATACAGCATGGGTACACAGGAGATGTAGAGGTATACATGGTATACAGTATGGCTAAGGTAAACATGGGTACACAAGATATGTAAGGGTATACAGGGTATACAGTACTACTAGGGTAAACATGGGTGTACAGGATATCTGGGGGTATACAAGGTATACAGTATGACAAGGGTAAACACAGGTAAACAGGATATACAAGGGTATACAAGGTATA
>CALNXI010001145.1:121807-136949 GCA_942486025.1 Porites evermanni | reverse complement strand
CACTCTGTCATACAGTGTAGGTGTGCTGTTACCACCCCTGAAATCCCCTAAGCAAAAACCTTGCATGCCTCCCTCTAAAACAATAAATTATGATCACAGCAATTGCAGGCATGTGGTATCTTTCTGGTATACTATCGTACTCAAAAAAGGCTACTAGTAATAATAATTGATCAACAAGATTATTGTTTTTTGTTATAATATTGTTCTTCTTGGTGTAGGCCCTCTTAATATCTCCACCTCTCCTGGGCACCACCTCCCAAAGCAAACGGTCTATTCTCTGTCACATTTTTTCTATTTTATGTGTTTCTTACACAATAAAATACAGTTTTAGAGATCCTGTAGAAAGTGCTGTGAGAAAAAGGGTAGTTCTTTCGGATGTTTCACTGCCCTTTTCTAATAGTAACCACCTTAAGAATTCCCCTTTCATCAATCATTTAAAAAAAATATGTAATTCTCTTAACTATTAAAAGCTCACGCTCTAACATTGAATAACTCTTAATATTTCGCTACTCTACGCTCCTTGTAATTCTCTCACGTGCACTAAAAGAAAAATCAGCAAACCTACTAACCTTATCTATGCGACATCATGCCAGAGGGTCTTCGAACAGCAGAAGACTGAGCCCTTGCAGCAACTTTACGTCGAGTTATAAAGCCTTCCAGCTATTAACACTTTAAACTGTGACTATAAGCTTTTTCTCCATGGAATTTCGCTCAGGATAGGAAATTTTGATTGATGACTTTGAAGAATCAGAAGCCGCGAAAGCCAAACTCTTGAGTGACGCTCGATTACAAACAGCGAAAGACTCACCATGACATTCCTCAAAACCATGCAGTTGAGTGGAAGTTTCTGCAACTTTACGGGGCGTGATCCAGCCTTCTAGCGGTGAACACTTTAAACTGTGGCCATCGGCGTTTTCCTCATTCTATTCCGCTTAGGAAATTATATTTTGATTGATGACTTCTCTAAATCAGAGCCCGCAAAAGCCGCAAAACGTTAACGACACTCGTTTTGAAACATCGCAAGACTCGCTATGACATTCCTCGCAGCTGCATGATATTTATCGTTAAAATAATACTAAAACTTCTTTGTTTGGTCATGACATTTGCTTGAAAGGCCGACTATATACCTTCTTAATATTCTCGGGATTCAAGATACATAATTCCGTTAGCCTGTGGGTAAAAATAACGAGGAAACCAAATAGCATCGGGCGTCCATCTTTGTGCTTCGCGCGAAAACAGAGCAGCAACTCTGCAACCGGATGTGATGTCATAAATCGGTGGATCATAGGTACACGAAATTTCGCTAAGTCGTGGGCCCCCCCCTGATAGCGACGTATTATTCGCAGCGATTTACATATTTGTTCCGGGTGGACTCTCAATATAGGAAAAACCCTCAAAAATTGTTTATTATAGTAGTCCAGCCAAGCGATCAAGTTGATGATTGGGGAAAAGTGTTTCACCATAAAACGGAGCGTGACAGCTTACATGCTGGAAATGCGATTAAAGATTTTTGAGTGACTTGCTAATATTTCCCAGGCCAATTCTCATGTGGGGCAATTGTCGAATAAAGGAGGGATACTTTTTTGATGATCCTCTTTCATAAATAGAAAATTCTCTTTAGATTTTTCTCGTCGATCTAAATTTTAAAAATCTGATGAAAGGATCATGAACATGGAATCAGGTGGAATGTACAAGTGAGCTGCGGCTTCGGGAATATTATGCGTCACGCTATTGAAATTAGAACCTCTCCCGGCCCTGTACCACAGGAAAGCCACGCATACTGAGCCTGCAAGTTAGTGTGGGAGTAATTTGGTTCCTTTTCCTTTTTTATTCTGAGAATTGACATGGGTCTAATAATGACATGGGTCTAATAATGAAAAACTTAACGGATTTTGAGATGAATTTAATTTTATCCCTATTGGCTCTTGATATTGACGTCGTTTACCTTCGCTCACACCAACAAAAGCAGGCCTGCGCTATTTTGATAAGCGAGAAACTGGACCAATCCTTCTGGCTTTCAAATTTTTCAAGGGCTAGCAAATTGACTGATTTAGCTTTATTCTCGCATAAGGCGTGGGCATTAGAGTTCTAAAGTGATGACGTGATAATAATTAAATTTGTGAAATTATGGGATTTGTCAGGATATTCTGAAAGAACAACGCCCAAGAGGCCTACTTGCCAAAAATCAGCACTTCGGGGCAAATTGTCTCTGAGATATTAGCCCAGTTATGCTCAGATGACTCCATACAAATCCTTCTAAATTTGGTAAAAATAAAACGCAAACTGCAGTAACAAACATGATGAAACAACGCATGCTACTTGTTACCGCGGTTTGTGTTTTATTTTTACTGAAGTTAAAATGACCGAAGAATAAGAGTTTTTAAGATATACTTTTAAATTTCACTTGGGTCATAACGTTATGACCCGAGTCAAATTTAGAAGGATTTGTAAATCAGGACAGAAAAGGGCTAATATCTCAGAGAAAATTTACCCCGAAATGCTATTTAATTCTTTATGACGTCACTTCTCTCAGAATATATAATAATTTCCCCCCTTGCAGTGGCAGACGCCCGAAGGACGGAAAAAAATATTCTCACATCCTCAAAAAGGCACTGTCCATCAAATAGACTTCCACCAGGAGCCGATCAGTAATAGGTTCTTGCTTCTTCTGTCTCATTCTAAAGGCTGGTATTCACTATTCACACGGAGTCGTAATCAGAAGCGTAGAGCTTATGATCGATCTAGTGAAAACAGATCCGATTCCTCTTATACGACTCTGTCGCTTACCTTACGCTTATGATCTAGTGAAAACCAGATTGTCGGAGTCGGAAGCAGAAGCAAAAGAACCAAACTAACAACAAAGCGCGGGAACGTGAATTTTGATTGGTTTATCCTTCCCCTCCTGCTTCCGACTCCCACAATCTGGTCTTCACTAGATCATAAGCGGAACGTAAGCGACGAAGTCGTAAGCTAAGCGGAGTCGGAAGAAATGGAAACGTTCTGATTCTTCTGACTCTGATTGCGTCGCGCTTATGATTCCCCTTACGACTCCGATTTGTGATTTTTACTAGGTCATAAGCGCTCTTACGACTCCGCTTACGTCTCCGACTCCGTCGCTAGTGAAAATCAGCCTTAACCCTTTAGTTTGGCGGTAATTATCGTACTTTGGATGCGTGCGCAAATGGAACGTTTTTTTAAAACCAGTATTTTTTTTAAATTACAGTCAAAATAAGTTACTTTGGGTTGCTTTCGTTTCACTTGCACAGAATAATACATTTGTTGCTTCCATTTTCGCAGGTAAAAGTACTCTAAACTGATGCTAAAAATAACTTGATCTGTGAAAACGCCGTTGCATAGGCTAAGTATGGGACAAGCACGCTCCGGGTTATCATTATCACGCCCTCCTAATTTGTTTGTTTGTTTGCTGTTTGCTTTTTTTGGTTTCCATTCTGTCATACTTAATAACCAAATGGATCTAGAGAGCTAGACAATGTAAAGGAATCACTAAAGCGAGAAATGGCCATTTCCAAAGGCCTTCGAGGAACAATTGGAAAGTTGCAAGAAGAAAATAGGAGAATGGGTGAGAGTGCCCAGCAAGGAAAAGTCGATGGGATAGAAATAAAGGATAAAACGCGGGCTGGAAAGGAGGAGATGAAAATTTTGCAAAGGGATATCCGGGAACTTCTTGAAAAGGTCCACGAGTTGGAGAAGGAAAATGAAATGTTGCAGCAGAAGTTGAAGAAGAAGGACAGGGAACTTGAACGCTTTCAAGCCTTAGAAACAGGTGAAAAAAGTAATAATATATATAATACCTGTATTGTTTGTTTTCATTTTTCATATATCGTGGTCAAAAAACTAAAATTACTCGAAGAGAATTCTAACCTGCTAACAAATGTTGTTTCCCACTGCCGCGGGGCGTCGGCGACTTCTACGTTGGCAAAACTAATAAAAAATAGCCCCCGAAGTTTATTAATGAACGGCAACAGCAACATTTACTCAAACAAAGAGGTCAACTCGAATGACTGACTACTGACGCACGTTGTTTTTTATAAATCTAAGCGGTTTTCCTTATCTTCCTAATCTACTGTTTAATTAATACCAACACTAGATATTGACATTCAACAACCTCGTCCAAGGGCCTCTTCAGGTACATCTCTAGGGTTAAGCTCTGGGTACCAGTCGGAAGAAGATCCCGAAGAGAACTGTAAGTTTTCGAATTTTTCTTTTGGTTTTGTTTCTCTCTTCCGTTATAACTTATCTGTAGAGTAGTACTTTGTATTCCTCGCTTTTTTAACATTGCACCCTTATTAGTAATCATACGTTAATTTGGAGACTAGGATAAAATGATGTTCGAGTTAAAAAAACTTTGGAAAAAATGAGTATTGTATTTTACCTGCTACCCAAATAAATTTGTCTCAAGCGATCGAATACGAAAAAAGAGAACTAAATATTCGTGCAGATAATTCATAACGATTTCAAATCGTGTTCTGAGACTAAGTAATTACAGCGTTTCACTGGGAGCGTGTAACTGAGTAACGGCTTGGACGGAACTTACAGTTAATGAATCTTTGAATTATTTGGTGCATTTATATCTCGTCATTATCATTATCATCATCATTACCGTTACCATTGTCATTGTCATTCTCATTTTTTGCATCGCAGCCTTAGAGATTATCCAGATGCCTCGATCCCAAGCCATTCAGGAAGGAAGGAAGTTGGTGTTAAGTTGCAGGACGCGAAGCTTACCTGATGTCTCATACCGCTGGATTAAAGATGACATCGAAATCCCAGGGGCAAATCGTTCGGACCTGGTGTTGGAGCCGGTACGCATGCACGACTTTGGCCGCTATTTTTGTCGTGTGTGGGATAAGAGCGGATCATTGACTTCGGAACCCGCGGATGTCGATGTTTTCCCATCTCCCCATATGAGTAAGTACGGTCAGTGGCGGATCCGGAGAAGGGCCCCGGAGGGCTAGCCCCCCCCCCCCTTTATTTTTAGACCAAACCGTGGCCCGAAGGGCCGAAAATTTGTTTTTTGGGGACCAGAAGAGGTCTCCTAACCCTAACCCTAACCCTAACCCCCCCTCCCTTATCTCGCCGTGTCTTTAAGAAAATGCATTTTGTTTTACTGATTATTATTTCTTGTTTTAATGATCTGCTATTAACATGATTTCCCGGCACTTCATTAGGATTCAGAGGATTACACGAACTCGATGCTGACACTAAACAGGCAGTAATTGACTTGCTAAGCAAAAAACGCCTCCCTAGGCTACCCACCTGGAAACAGATAGCAAGAAGATATGCTATGAGGGAAACGGAAATCTCCTCTTTGGAGAAAGAGAAAATCCCCGCAAGAGCCATGCTTGAAAAGCTGACATCTCTGGCACCTAATCTGACCGTTTACTATGTTTGCAAGACGTTCAATGAAGCAGGTCTCAGGCGGCTGGATCTCGTGGATGTTCTCTCACAGAAGATGGCGATATCCGTACATTAAAAGAACTACCGTATTTATTCGAATAAGGGCCCAACCTCGAATCAGCGCCCACCTCGAATAAGCGCCCATCCTAAAGGCAGAAACAGTTAATAAGTGCCCAGCCTCGAATAAGCGCCCACCCCCTCCTCCTCCCAATCAAACTCAAATAAGCGCTCACCCCCACCCCCACCCCACCCACTTGAGTGAATAAATTCTAATAAGAGACTTCCACGAGGACGGAGTTTTCTTCAGAGTATTTTACAGAAACCTTGCTTTGTTACTTCTTCGCGTTTTGTTATTAGCATTTATTGTTTTGTTGCAAAATAAACATACTTCCCTTGCTGAAAATGGTGAAAATTTAATAAGCGCCCGGCCTCGAATAAGCGCCCATTCTCAAGGTCCAAACATTTAATAAGCACCCAGGGCGGTTAATCGAATAAATACGCTAATTCTTTTGTTAGGTTCCCTAAAAACTGAACTCTGAAACTAGACACGGAAAACAGAAATTTGAAGGGCTTAGTCTTAGGTGAAACTATTTGTAAGTTTCTATGAGTCGGGTGACTTTAATTTTTGAAGCTTGTCAAACAGTCAGAGTATACTTTTCATTACTTTCTATTGTTTGGAATTCCAAGCTTTTTGGCATAGCTAACAGCAAGCAATAAGGTCATTAGCAATCACCCTAACGCGGTGGACAGAATAGGAATTTAGCCCCTTCGACCCCTGGAAGGAAGTGGAGGGGCAGAGGGGGGGTGGGGAGGAGCGAGATACATAAGGAATAGACGGAGATACTCGTCGTATCACTTGGGAGATGGTAAATTGCGGAATTTTATCGCCGGCAAGATCTGTTCATAAGATACATAAGGAATAGACGGGGATACTCATCGTATCACCTGGGAGAAGGTAAATTGCAGTTCTGTTCATGAGGTGTTCACATTCATGAGTTCTTGTAACAGCCTCCTCCCCCTCCCCCAATACACACGGGTCAAACTTCTACAAGTGGGTTAACACACGGAAGTAGAAACAAGCAGAAGTCGGGAGTCCATAGTGCACTCGACGCCCGGGGGGCGGGGGAGGGAGATGGAGAGTGCAAGTACTGATGTGTCGATCATCTATCCCGGAAGTAAAATAGTCGTACTCAAATGAATTGCAACATCAATTTACTAAAAATATATATTCTTTACAATTCCTAATGCCGTAAGGTAGTCCAGCTACGACCTACTAAATTTATTAAGCAAAACTGTTTAATAGAACTGCATTGATCACTATTACGAATGCATGATCGATTACGACTATGGTAGACCAGCTATACTAGAAACTCGACCAATAAATACAAATTCAATATTTTACCTATACTTCAGTCTATAACTTTTGATCACCTTGATCTTGGTTTTTTTTTTTCTTCACCCATGTCATTACGAAAAAAAACTGGGGATGTAGTTTTTAACTTTTGAAATGAGACTAAATGGTAGTACTTTAACTAAATACAGTAGTAGTACTTAACACGAGTTGTAATATCCTGTTTCTATAAAAAAAAAAAAAAGGTGCTAAAAATTTGTTATTAGGAAGTTTGACTTATTTAGGACCAAAAGAACTGTTCCTAGATAATAGAGAGGCGTCAGTAAGGAAAAATTTGATGGCAATTAATCAATAGTATATCGATGTGTCGAATCTGTTTTCTTTGAGTTGGCAGCCATTTTAAATTTTGCGGTAACATGATGCGAGGTCTGTAACCAAGACATCTTCGCAGTCACTTGGATATACTAGGCAACAGCTCGGATCGTCCAAGAGTTTTAGGAGGAAGATAGGAGGAGAGGAGAAAAAAGCAATGGTTGCACTTTTAGTTTTTAAAATGGTTACTTTGGAAACTTGGCCGAAAAAAAAAACAAAACTGTTGGACGCAAACAGGTCTATTTGGTGGTAACATTTTTCAAAATCCGGCAAGATATATGTAATATAAAAAACTTGACTTTTGTAACAACTTTAAAAAGATACCAGCGAAATCTAAACCCTGCCTAACGATTACTATATTTACTACCTTTTACTTTGTAATTTGTATTTTTTTTTTTTTACAAAATTTTGAGAACCAGTATAAGTCGCGCCTAAGATTGAACTAACACATTACGGTGATTAAAATCTCCCGGGTTCACGTTTCCGGATTTTAATTCCATATTTTCACAATCAATCCCTTATCACGCAAAACTCCTTTTACCTCATCTATTTAAGACGACTGGCACCGTCGGTTAGTTGGAACTCAAGCTTTAACTTAGACTTTCAAAAAAGGTCCTTCGTCCGATTTAATAGAGACCTTAAGATTTAGGTTTTTCGGCATTTCTAGCGAACCGCGAACGTTAACAAGTCACGTGACCAGGGCCTTGCAGTGAGGTTTGCCATTTGAGTTTCACTTCTGTACGGTTAGATCACGCTCCAGAGGCAACTGGCTTACCGCAAGGTTTTTTTTGCACCCTAAAACGTTACAATCCCATGTTTGAGAAGAAATACGACGACTTTTCAAAAAACGTAATTTTGAAGACAATTTCTCAGCTAAAATAGAAGTAAGTGGATGAATGAAAACAAACATAGCAGCTGCGAGCTACCAACCGCGAATCAGTCCCAATTATGGGCAGACGGGTAACGTGAAACCGTTAACTGAAAAACGCAGTCTGTCGTTTGCAGTAAAATGACAAAACCTCGATCTTAAGGTCTTTATTATGGCGCAGGACGAAGCTCCCTTGGCCGCTTCGCGGCCTAACAAGCTCACTCCGCTCGCTTGTAAACTCCTAAAAAGCTCGCTCCGCGCACTTTAATTTTAACTCGTGAGGTCGACTTGTGGCAAGTCTAGCTTACAGCTAGCCCTGTTTTAACGTCGGTTTGATCAGGATAGGAAAAAACAAAACAAAACAAAAACAATTTACGTCAACAGTCCGTTGTGCAGCTTTGTTACTCTTAACCCCTTCAGCCGCGATATCCACACATAAATTTTCCAGACTGATTCCATTCATTTCCTTAAAGAATTATTTTAGAAATCTGACAAAAGATCAAAGCATTTTTGCTTTCGTGATCATGTTATAAATTTCCATACTCTTTTCTTTCGATGGTGTAGTGATATTGTTAGGAGAAAAATTGATGTTGGTCACGGCTCTTGGTCCTGAAGGGAAGAAAGAGGAAACAAGTAGCCCAACAGTTGCAATTCCAAGTTATACATTACAACTAACTGAAACTAAATGGTCTGACAGTATATCAACGATATCATTTCGCTTCACTTTCTTGAGGCTTTTACAAAAACCATACACAGTTAACTTAGGATTGTCGCACTTAAGATACTCGATGACACCATTCCCTGGTTCGTTGCTTCCCTCTAAAGCCCGTATACCAATATCTGACATTTTGTGCTCGCGCGAAACTTTCCTCCACCCACCAGCGCCAGGAATTTTCTTCTGGAGTAGTATTTTAACAGTGTCTTCAATCTCCATTTCTTCTTTAAAAGCTTCAGTCAGATACTTGAATCCTAAAAGTACAACATATAAAATGCCCTTTAAATACTTACCTAAATGACAGATTTTCCTACCCTTTTAGAAACTTCATTCAACCCCTGAAATCCCTATCCTTTCATATACCTGAAGCTTAAATTGAATACCTCGCTAAGGGCCTGTTTACATGGAGGTGGGGGACCCCAGGTAGGTGAGGTAACCCGCTTAGGTGGGGTAACCCGCCTGTCCATGGAATCTCTCATTTTAATTTGATCACGTTTACATGATAGGTGGGGTGACCCACCAAGGCATGTAGCCCGGTCTGCCAGACCGGATAACCCTCTCAGCCGGGGTCAAATTTTGCCATGTAAACGTTTCAAGGTGGGGTAACCCGCCTAGCCGGGGTCGGATTCGCGGTACTGAGTCCGCACAAAATTCACTTTGGCGGTAGCTTTGCATCATTATTAAAGGTAACAATAGAAAGCCACAGCACTGGAGGTTGCAGCAAGAGCGGCAAGCGAGTGTAGAAGAGCATTAATCACCAAAACACGTGGTTTACCAGCATTTTTCTTGTTTACGTGCTTAGCGACCATTCAATAATCTTGAGAAAGTGAACCCCGGGATGGCGGGCTTGTAAGATTGCTGAGGGGGTTACCTCACCTATCTGGGGTCCCCCACTTTCATGTAAACAGGCCCTAAAGAGAGCACGTGTTTACAGTTTTTGCTATGTCGGTTACGCACTTGCGATTTTATCGGCTTGCTATGTCATATACCGTATTTATTCGAATAAGCGCCCAACCTCGATTTAGCGCCCACCCCTCCTCCTGCCAATCAAACTCAAACAAGCGCTCACCCCCATCCCACCCACTTGAGTGAATAAATTCTAATAAGAGACTTCCCCGAGGACGGAGTTTTCTTCAGAGTATTTTACAGAAACCTTGCTTTGTTACTTCTTCGCGTTTTGTTATTAGCACTTATTGTTTTGTTGCAAAACAAACATACTTCACTTGCTGAAAATGGAGAAAATTTAATAAACGCCCAGCCTCGAATAATCGCCCACTCTCAAGGTCCAAAAATTTAATAAGCGCCCAGGGCGGTTAATCGAATAAATACGGTAAGCATGAAACTTAACCTGTTTTGTCGAAGAAAACAAAGCGAGATTTCTTACAAAAGAGAAAAAGATCACGACGCACAAGGTGACGCTTATTCAATATCTTAAGCATTAAATTACGCTTCAACTTCATGTCATATAGCACGCCCAAGCGTTGCAGTGCTTGATGCAAGAAATCACGCTCGAAAAATGTTTTTTTTTTTTCGATGCAACAGGTCACCCTTATTTTAAGCTCTATCTATATGCCCAGCCGCTGGGAAGATGCCCAACAGTCAAAAAAATTTTCTAGAATTTCTGCAAAATCCCTTTTTCTAATCGTTTGAAAGTATTCTATCTTCATTTAGAATCACCAAGCGATTAGGAAAACAAGAAGGGCTTCGCAGCTGAGCAGTTGTGGAGCATACAGTAGAGTCGACGCCGTTTCGACACTAGGAAAAATTTCGAGAGTAGCACATATCTTTCACAGGATCTGATAGATTCTGTAGAGTGGAGTCGACTTTAGGGAGATCGTGATGAGGGGAAGAATAGGACAATTACAAAGGATTGAGGGGCAGGGCTGTATCTAAATTGCACACAGACGACATTGGATATTGGATAATGCAATTTTAAAGCTCTGATTGGCTTAGTCATCAAGGTATATGGGCCATTATACCATGCTTTCCAAATATGGTAACTGTAAGCGTCTACTCAAAATTAAAAACAAGCTGAAAATCGGTCTTTTTTACAAATAAAGTCGGGAACAATTCTCCATATTTTGTGGGCGTTTATAACAAAACAATTATTCCACTCGCGCTTGTTGGATATGAGATGATTATAGCCAACTCATATCCAACGCCACTCATGGAATAATTGTTACTTTTTATATCAGTACTCTCAGCCTACATATACATGATGTTCACACGGCACCGGACGAATTTTCGACCGGCTGAAAAATCTGACTGAACACCGCTCACAAGAACCCGCTTAATGTTTTCGCTCTCTTCATACGGAACTGACAAACGAGGTTGATTTCAAGTTTTGTCAGTGGTTTTACCATCTGCCCATGCGCAGAGCGTTACCTAGAGCAAATCCAAAATGGCGTCTCCTTGCTGAGTTGCCGCGGCATCCGTGCAACCACCACGCCTTTGCCGAACAAAAATTTATGTTGTTAACACTGCGCCGGCCAAACTTTCATTCAAATTTTTGAATTTTCTTATGCCTTTATGGTAGATCCATATGAACGGAACCGACCTAAACGCACGAATTTTCAGCCAGTCAAAAATTCGTCAAGTGCCGCACGAACGCAGCCTCATCAGTACATTTCTCAGAGGTTCAACGCTCTGTTGCTGTGCGCATTCAAGTTTAAACAATTGGTTTCTGTCCTCTATCGTTTCTCCCGCCCCCGCCCCCCCAACCCAGTTTTTCACGATCTCCTCGCTTCATAACGGTCCAGTAATCGTGTAGATCCAAATTCATGCGCACAACCATACACTTAATTGTAAAACTGTGACAAGTTTAGCTATAATTTTGTCTTCATGATAATTGGCCCTCAGAGTCTCGTTTCAAAG
This sequence comes from Porites evermanni, assembly GCA_942486025.1. Taxonomy (NCBI): domain Eukaryota; kingdom Metazoa; phylum Cnidaria; class Anthozoa; order Scleractinia; family Poritidae; genus Porites; species Porites evermanni. The sequence goes on along the minus strand of CALNXI010001145.1, from coordinate 125,351 downwards.
GAATAGCTTTTTAGAAATCTGCACATGCAATCGAGAAAAAGAAAGCTAAATATAAAAGGACAGTAATATGTGATGTCTACCATTTTAGAATGAGGCGTCGTCCCGCAGACGGAAGAGAGATAAGTATCATTTATACTTACTCATTCCTTTACGAGGTGAAACGTCTAGTTCTGACACGGGAGACAGCAGCTTCACAGGCTCAGACCTGTTCTGGCCATCAGAACACCTTACTTCACAACGATAGTATCCAAAATCACTTGGCTTAATCCGGTGAAGAACAAGGTTTGGACTTCTTTCTCCTTCTAGCATTGATCCATCTTTGAACCACTGATAAGTTATCTTCCCCTTTCCTCTTACTTCGCACCGAAACACCAGTTTTGAGGTTCCCTCTTCCAGGATTCTCAGTGAATCTAAAGACGAAATATTTTATTTGATTCTGCAGACACTCATCTAACCAAACATTTGAAGTTCCCAAGAATATGTGTAAAAAGACCAGAGGACAAGTTCAGGATATTTACAGTACAAAAGGAAAAGGAGAAGGGGTGAGAGAAATATTTTGATGCTACACTAAGCGGGGAAAGGGAGAGTTTGGGTCGGTGTCATCTATGTTAACTGAGCTGTGTCCCGAAATTTATCAAAATTAAAACAGTGGGAGCTGCCACCAAATTGGATGAAACGTAAAAATAACCCCTTGAAACACTAAAAGAAGGAATAAATAACACAACAAATACAAAAGGAGGCACGGATGGAAAGACTTGAAGACGATTCAAAGGGATTACAATTCCGGGTGGTTCTTGAAAACCAAAAGAATGAGAAAACGTGTTATCCTAAGGGTTATCAAAGTTAATTTTTGTTGTGTACAACGTTTGATATAATATTTAGGATAGTCGTAATTTTGTTATTCATGAACAGTAACGCGTAATTAGCATAATGACAGCCATGACGCAGCCGCTTTAAGGTGGCTCGACTGGATTTTTCTGGGGGGATACCTCCCAAGTTTTTTGAGCATTAACTACGTCGCCATGAAAAAAGATATGGAAAAACTGTATTATATAAAGATGAAAATTTCTTAGGATTTGGGTTTTATTGCAATCGGAGTCGCCATGGCAACGTAACGACGCCATCACGTTTTTTTCTTTATTTTTGTGTTTCTCTGTACCAGGGTTTTTTTTTAAGAAATCGCTAAAGGGAGTTTGTACCTGCCATAGGGTATGTTTATGGACGATTGATCTCGGGATTGTCAAATTTATAAAAAACGTTATCGAGCGGTTTTTCTAAAAATGCGAAATTTGTGGGCATGGACCAAATTACGTGCAAAACCAGTAACAAAAGCAGCTGAATGCAAGTTAATAAAATTGTTCTTACTCGCGATCGCCTTGAGGAATTCCCATCTTTTTTTGTACACAGTTTTTAATGGAATCAAACTACTATGAGATGAAGCCGCGTTTCTAAAGCTTATCATTTTCTTAAACAATTAGCTATTTGAGTGGATAGCATGCTATTTCACTGTTTTTATGATGCTTAAAACTTCGCTTCCAAATATTTCGAAAACGCTCTCATAGAATTTGTTGAAACTTTGTCATAATTGAGGCAATTATGGCAGGTACAAACTCCCTTAAGCGATTTCTTAAAAAAAAAAACTCCTGGTACAGAGAAACACAAAGATAAAGAAAAAAACGTGATGGCGTCGTTACGTTGCCATGGCGACTCCGATTGCAATAAAACCCAAATCATAAGAAATTTTCACCTTTATGTAATACAGTTGTGAAACCTTTTTTCCATATCTTTATTCATGGCGACGTAATTAATGTTCATACTTGGGAGGTATCCTGCCCAAAAAAATCCAGTCGAGCCACCTTAATTTTAAGCTAGCAGACGGCTGTTGACTTGTATTTCCCATAGTGCCCCGCGCGCCTCCTTTTTCTTTCTCCCCAGCCTCCCTCAACACAAAAGAGGCCTCTGCGGAGAAGAGAGGCGCAGTTTACAACAATGTGAATAAAAACTGAATGTGTCATAGAACACATGGGTGATTTGCTTTGTCCCTTAGACACAAGGGGCCCTCATATCCTGTTTATATTATATTTGTAACTTTATGGTCAGTTGGTACGAGGCCTGAAACCAACAGGTATTGGGCGTATAGGTCAGTTGGAAAACTCTCGTAACGATCGTTTGCCGAGGCTCCAAGATATACAAAAAAGGGCGGGGGCCCTTCCCCAGATCACGCACGTCATTTTCATTTGGCTTATTTTCGCTGCGTGCCCACTATCTGAGAGCCTGCCCCCATAGGCTGATATGACGGTCACTGTTAAACTGACCATAATATTATTAAGAAAACAGAATTTGTTATCAGCAAATTACAAGATTTTGACCACTGAGAAATGAAAAAAAAAAAAATGCTGAAAACAAAAAAAATCTTACCTTCTGAATCATCTGCATCCTACGTGAAATGACATAAAAAAGAAAAGAAAGAAAGAAAAGGAAAACAGGAATGAAAGCAAAAAGAACAAACAAACAAAAAGCATCTGATTCAGCAACTGCGAGGTATACATTATTTACTTATGCAAGGATTTCACAGACGGAACTTAAGACAAAGATAAACAAGAAGCTGTGGGAGCGTATATTTGAGTGTCGATGTTATTCGCGTGTGTGAAGTTTTTTTATGTGTATTAGCGTTGTATATTTTAGGGGTTGGTTGAGATGCGTGAAGTGCAAGGCGTGGAGTTATATTGGATGTGAATTGGTAAGATAATGACTGTAGTTTGTTTATCAGTGAAACTTGTTTCTCGTATAATTTAATATGGCGTAACAAAAAATAATTATTTTGGGAGGTAAAAGTGATTTTAGGTGCTGCAGTGAGGTAGTTGTGGAAGTACTAATTTAGTTATGAAGGGAGTGTAGTTACAGTGTGTTGAAGTGAAGTGGTGGTTGTGAAAAGTCTCATCAATAGTCGAAAACATACTTGTGCTTATTGAGCTATTTTGAAAAAATAGCTCATATGTCAGTGGTGTGAGCGTATGTATCTTTGTGGCTTTGTAACTTTGTATCTTTGTAACTTTGTATGTTCGGATGTTTGTTGCAAGAGCCGATAAGGTTGAAGGTACTATTAGTTGATGCTTAGGAACCAATGAGATCTTAGCATCTACTTAAACAGGACATTGGTAAAGGTCGAACAAGGGCACTTTGAGACCGCCATCTTTATTCTTCACAATTTTTTCGTCTTTTATTACGGCTACAGGTGTTTGGAAACATTATATTAAATATCTTCATTATTCAAACCCTGTGTACAGTGATGCAGCTGTTTAAGGGTTCATATTTTAGTGTTAAAGCTACTTCAAGACATTTCTGACCGAATTCGGCTATCGTTAACGGTATTAACGCACGTATTTATGAGTTGTGTTTCACGTGCTTCAAGGTAGAGTATAAAAGATCGTATATTTTCAAAGCTCTTCCAGTGAAGCAATAATTGATATTTAGATATAGACTTTTATTCGAAAGTATGCGCCCTATAAAATGTGGTTTTAGAAGTTTAAAAGGCAGCTTATTT
>CALNXI010001145.1:110272-121654 GCA_942486025.1 Porites evermanni | reverse complement strand
GCTGTGTGACTGTACATCTCATGCAGATTGGCTTTTCACAATGATAAATAGTAACTTGGACGTATGAAGACCTGTTTCGTTTTGTAACCAATGCCTTAAAAAAGGCTCTTGTCTTTTGAGAAGCAGTAGCTTTTAAAACATGAAGAAATAAGTTGTCGGAGTTAAAGACTGTTTCACTGAGTAGAATCGCACGTGAAAACCTCGTGAATTATGATGATGCAACCATCTACCACAATGATAAAAATCCTGGTATTTCGTAACTATTCAGTATTCGATGAGTCACATTTTGGCTTAAGAAACTCCGAGGAAACCTTAGAGTTTTCCTTCTAATTAACGTTTGGTGAGTAGAAATTTATTTCACTCTAACGATTTGTCTAACTTGCACCAGATGTAACAGGGAAAGACAGAGGAAAGTGAATATATAGCTTGAGGATCGACTCAGCGTAGCGTTTCGCGTTTTCATTTTGTACCACAATACGCAATTTCGCACAAAAACCTAATCTACATTTAGGATGAAAGAGGTAGATTGATCACTCTTGGTAAGGTTACACCGAAGCATTAAAGTTACACTGAAGCATTCAAAATAGCTCATGCACGTTTAACGTGCCTATGTTTTTAGACGTTGTTAGACTTTCTGTTTAGGATTGTTTTTCCCTTATTTTTGATAATATTTGTATGGAAAGAACATGGGTAAGGCAAAAAGTTCATTAGCCTCGCTTGAGTAAGCAGCGAGACTCATAATCTACAAGCCGTTTTTCTTCGTATTTATGTCACAAAAGGGAAGTCATGGTGCCAGGCGTTCCTAGCGAAGATCGTGGAAACTGGAAATAAGAATCGTTGCGTGACCGAAGCCACGCATGTTTTGCGAAGAAAGCTTAGGAAAGATTAAATTTTGAGCTTTTCCGAAACGTGTAAGTCCACGAATCCTATCGCTTGGAAGCGTCGATTACTTTGGAACAAGTGAACACTAATTGAGCGTTCTTTACCGAAAATATGCAGGGAAATTATGCATCATTCAATGTTACCCTTAATTAGCATATACAAACTCAGTGATCTTGGTGATTTAAGCAATCTGATTGGCTCGCTATCTCGGACTATTCAACAATATTCACCTCCTCGCGAGTGGATAATGTGTGAGCTCGGTGCTTTTCCCAATTTTTTAAGAAAACGATCTTTTAAAAATCGACAAAACCCTTGGGTTGACGGTTTTAAGGCAAGAAAAGACTTCAGAAGATCCAAAACGGCGTTTTTTTTATTTACTGTGGCTGAGTTTTGTTTTCGACGGATTGTTTACAACTCCCGTTTGTTCGCGTAGAAGAGGCCGTTTCGTGAACTCAGCGTTTCCTAACAAGAAAAATTTGGTCCAAAAAACGACGTTTATTTATGACAAACAAATTTGAAAGCAAATGTTTGCAGAAATTCTACGTTTTAAGGAAATAAGAAAAATAATGCTACAGGAAGACGACGTCTTACCTGGAGCAACCGAGCTGCCATTTTTGTCAGCACTTTATGCGAAGAACGACACAACAAACCTTTTTGGCTATACTTGGCGAGTCAACAGAAAACAACAAAGCTCTACTTTTCTTCTCAGGTAAGGAAACAATTCAAACTTTTAACGGTTCCATTTAAGCCATTACGCTTTTGTTTGCGAAGTGATAAGCTAGTGAATGAATGGTTTCCTCTCTGATTTTGAGATCACGTCGTGTGTACATACTAAAACCAGAAGTTCACATTGAGAAGGGAAGTGCTGCCGTTAGTTGCGATGCGAATAGGACAAAGACAGTTTGTAGGACAGTTGAACACATGAATTATTTTATTAAAGTCAATAACTTAGACTTGCTGGTATTATGAAACACTCAGAGCGAAGTATAAGAAATGAACCGATCACGATGACAAATATGCTTACTTTCAGATAACTCGCTAAAGTTTCAATATGATTTTGTAATTCATTTTAATAATTCACTAAATTCTAAAACAACAGCAGTGCAGTCACAATTAAGGTATCATCCAGGGTAAAAAAATTATAATTTTTCCAAATTTACAATTTTTAAATGATTTAATAGAGCTAATATAGAGTTTTCTTTTAAAAAAAATTCCAGGAAAAAATGGTTTTTCTGTGCAGTGTTATGGAGCGCAAAAGTTTTTTCTATGCTAATTATTGCCCCCGCCGGGATTTCGCCCAGAGGCGAAATCCCGAGGAGGCACCCTAGTAACTAGCGCGTATATTAAGAGCAGTACTTACAGTTCAAATATACAGTCAGTATACTAGAAAAAATCTCGGTTTGTTCGAACTGGGGCCGCGAGGAATCGGTAGGTAATGATGACGTTTCTATTGTTTGCGCCCGCAAGTACGAAATGGTTAGGATTACGTAAAGACAGAAAATCTGAAAGGGACCGCTCAGGTAGATTTTGTGACATTTATCGTGCAGTCATACTTCGATACTCTTTCGCGTTAAGCAGTGACATTGTGTGGAGCAGTTGTTTTGAAAGTTATGGACCAAACGACGCTCGTTAAGCGCAGGGGAGGTTATAAGGTGCGTTTAACTGTGTATATATAAACAATTGGAGAGTTTGTCAGACACGAATTCAGTTTGCTCGACGGACCAAGAAAAAAGAGAGACTGCTCGTAGTCTACTCTTTGACCGGAATAAGACTCAGCCCCAAACAAGCAAGACTAGTGAACAACGGCTAGCTTATCACTAGCAAATTGATGGACGATTACAGAAATTCGCCGACAATCAAATTCTGTACTGACTTATTCCCTGCTCACGGATGTCCTTCCGTTATAACGTTTCAAATAAGACTAGAATGCGCGAGCGTGAATCGATCAAACGTCCTTTTAATTTCTAAGGCTTACTTTCCCGCAAATAAAATGAACTGTATGTAAAAAGGGAAAGAGAAATAGCGAAAAATTCAACTTCTAATTAAATCTTTCCTTATGGTTTAGAATAAACTATTCTCGAAACTGAGAATGTTTTGATCAAAGATTTGTAAATGGAGCTGAAACTGTGCATGGAACATTGCGTTACCGGTATTTATCTCACCTATTGTATGGGATATGTGAGAAAATCTTCATTATGAATCGGTGTATTCAGGTATATTTCAAAGAGCTACACAACCAGCAAGAATACTTTTGACCGACAATATACAGAACGGGGGCAGCTGTAGTGTCAACTATTACTAGTTTTAATTGATCGTTGACAAGTCCTGTCGTACTTGATACGCACGTCGCTGTTGAACCAGGCTAATCACGCAATTTGACAGAAATCGTGGTCTACAAGTATAGTGCTCACTGTTTCCCCCTGGATTTTGGAAGTGAATGCCTCCAAAGAAGAAAAAAAAGCTTGTCCGTTTTCGTACACGACTCCAAAAAGAAAGAAGACGACAAAATCGTTTTGCAAAGAGGGGGCTTCGAAATTAGCAGAGGGCGACAAGGGTTACTACAACAATCAAGAAAAATGGCTAAAAGATGACAAAGCTCCTGACAAACATTGAAACCACCGCGGAATCGAGTTTAACGAGTTTCTTAGAGGTCCCGCGCCATAAAAAAAAATCGGACGAAGGGCTGTTTTGAAAGTCTATTGTAGCGGGAGTGAAGCTTCAAGAAAAACTCCAAGTGTCGAACTTTAAGAAAGTGTATCGAGTAAAAGTGGGCTTGGCTCAACTTGACTTGCCCGGTGCGAAAATGAAAACTGCCCGTCGCAAATAAGTAATGATGCTTTCTAGACAACAGAAAGGATCGAACAGAGCAGAGCCTTTGAAATAAATTGTTCATCTCTTGTCGGGTTTCGTTTTTAACCTTTTCCTGCTGTGTCACTATTGTTTTCCCTTCTCTGGTATGCATCAACATTGACAGCTTTGGGGTTATAATCTGTTATAATCTCGTCACGGGTAATACGCCGCCAAAACTCTTTTTCCACTGTTTTCTCGAATTGAAAATCAGGGCAATTTGAGGGTACGTTTTAAGTCGGCAACCCGTGAACCAGTTTGGCTGAAATTTGGCCAAATTACTGTCGGATAGTTTTTCTAAAAAACCGTGTCTGCAAATTTTGATTTCTTTTTTCGTTTTCGAGTTAGAGTAGTTTTTTTACAGGTAGTGCGAATGATTTTCTATCCCTAACTTCAGCTGCTTATAACAAAAGAACAAACGCACTTGACAAAAATCTGAGACACGGTGTTTTAGTCAAACGTGTTAAGAAGCGAATGCGATCTTAATTGGCTTCTTCCGTTTATTTTTGGCTGGCCTGAACTTAAATTTACAGTGACACCCACTTTCACAAAAAGCTTCTCATCTCTAAATCGCGTTAATATTTTGATTTTTTTAAAGGAATAAGCAATAATCTGGAACTATTAAGAGCCAATGTCTGTAATTTTCGAGAATCGGTTGACAGTCGTGAATTTTTGAATTTCTTCATATTTCGCCCAAATAATCTCTATAGTACACTAATTTCAAAAATCACGTTAAAACTTGTAACTGCTTTTTATTTTTTCAGGAATCAGGCAAAGTTTGATAAACTCTATATCGGCGCTCTTTCGAGTATGAAATTAGCGAAAATTGAGCATTTTCTTCGCGCTCGTACATAAAAACGGAATGATATCTCTAGATGAAATCAAGTCACAAAACAGACACACATTTTTACTTTATAATTCAGCAATTAACTTTAAATAAACCGTTTAAATGTGACTGTACCGGCCGCAAGAAGAAACACGGTTTCAGCACTTTTCAAAAATGACAAATTTGACCTAACTTCACCATCGTAAAAACCCAGTTGGTACATAGAATTTCAATATGAAACAAGAACTGTATTGAAGCATATCCTTTGCTGTTGTTTGTGTTAAAATATTTCTGGCGGCATTTCAAATGCGCACCTTCGAGAGACCAAAACCTGAACGGTATTTTGACACCAGGAAAGCACGTGCAACAAGCAAGTTTCGACGCTTGGAATATTAATCCTTCGCAAACATAAGTTACTTCGACATTTAAACCCTAGTCAGAGTTGTAACGGTTTCAGATTATATTTCGGCGTTTCTGCTCGGTTTAACATGATTCCTTTCAGCTGATTTTTGCGATAAACAATAATGAAGAGACACGAATACGCAGTTCAAATCACAGTTAGTAGGGGGGAATATTGTCGAAATACTCGCTTGCTGTAGTTTTAATCGTATTGAAACCTTGAAATCAGAAAAGTTATTTACTTACCTGAACTTAAATGCTAGACGGGTTCACAGTACCGCTGACTAAATTCTGCATCACGGCAGAATCAAAGTTAAGTTTGTATATGTTTTCAATCTGTCAACACGAGGGAAGATGACATTCCGGAAGTGCGTGACGCGTAACGCGCCGGAAAAGAAATTCCTGGTATAAGTGTTTTACGGTGCAAGTCTTTGTTGTATGTTCGTATAGCATCTCGCACATATTCAAACTTGGTTTGTGGCGCCTGTGGCCCCAGTAATGCTGAATTTATTGCGATCATAGAAAAGATGTCGTGAGTCACTTGGTATGCTCCTGACTTGTTAGTCACGTGAGTATGTAGGGCAATAACCAAACATCGACCCTACCATGCTAATGATACAAGTAAGGTTTTCTGCATTTACGTTAGGTGGTCTTTGTTTGATCCACAAAAATTGGCGCATGACTGAAATAAGAGTTTTTCCACATCACCGCTAAATGTTTGGTTCCGGGTGGCGGTGCAACAAATCACGTGGTACCGTTCTAGATCAGCCTACTGGCTGCTCATAGAGGGGTCCATAAAGGCACATCGATTGATGACTCTGTATGGCCTGAAGAAAATAATATACGCAGACGTTTCGGCTGAGCGACGAAGGTGCAGCTTTTACACTCTTTTTTCGTTTCGAAAATAGACGAGCACGCGAGAGGTCTCAGGTGACTATGCTAACGTCATGAAAAGTCTACTTAGCTTGTTTAAGTTTAGGGCAGGAGGAAGAGATGGGTGGGTTGGTTGGCATTGGGTTCTCCATTAGGATCAACCCTACACATACAAAAATTCATGTCTTGATCACTACATTTAGAGCTAGCAGACTTTGTTTGATCCACAAAATTGGCGTATGAAAATAAAAGTTTTTCCTCACCACCGCTAAATGCTTGGTTCCGGGTGGCGGAGCACAAATCACGTTGTAGCGTTCCAGAACAGCCTACTGGCTGCTCATTTAAAAGGGGTCCGTAAAGGCACATTAATTGATGACTCTGTGCGGCCTGAAGAAAATTATATACGCAGACGTTTTCTGAGCGACGAAGTTGCTGCCTTTACACTTTTTTTTCTTTTCGGAAAGGGCCACTAACTTCTCTCCTTGCTCCTCGCCGCTAGGCGGTCGTTTTTGCCTGAGAGATACCACTACGAAGGGGTTTTAGCACGCAAGTCACTGCTGGTGCAGACCTAGGAAAAGGGCATTCTCCATCTGAAATTTAAATAGAAATGAAAGGCTATTTTGAGCCTTTTCTCTCTTTTCTCCGCAACGTATTTGGTTAAAAGATAGTAAGTAAAATGGCTGAGGCATTTTAAAGCATTTTTTCATTTACGCGACGGATTTTGGCGTTATGAAAAAAAACTTGTCAGTGAATTGGTTTATTTTCTAGCGTGCGAACAAGTGCCGGGGGGTGGTGGCGGATAGAGCCAGGTGACTGTTCCCTTTTTTAGGTAGGAGCTAGCAGTACGTGCATTCTGGCCCAAGGCCAAACTGTGTAGACTGGCCTTTAAGGGCCTCTGTTCGGGGGCGTGGGATCAGATAAAGTACAATTCGTCAACAGCAGGTTGAGGTCTCGCCAGAAGATGCCCTTGCTGCAGAGGAGCAAAGCAATACCTTTCAGTAATTTAGACAAGTTAAATACTTGTATTTCGCTTATCAAATGTGTCCATTGTCCATTGTCGATTTGTGGTTTTTCAGGAACGTTCTTTTGCGGAGCATTGGCCAATTTTCTTTAAACAGTTTTACTCGTTTCCATTTCCCTGCTCTACCTTCATGTGGCATATGGCGTACGTGTGTACCTAAACCACTCAATTCATACAGAGGTGATCGATAGAGAAGTCTATACGCCAAGCGGGGTTAAGATTAGTTTATCACAAGCAAAGGCTCAGAAGGCTAAGTGCAAATAAAAGAAAACTAGTGTGAAAAGTTTTGCAGACTCGGCTTAGTAACTCTATTTGTTTTCTTTCTCTATTTGAGTTTCGGCTGGTACATCCTAAAATCAAGTTTAGTTCCACATGTTTTGGAGAATATAAAATATAAAACTAAAAAAAAAAAAACAGTGTTAATTGTCATTTTATTTTTTCTTGTACACTCGTGCGATGATTCATCCTTTTCTGTACGGTTGCGTGACCAGACTCAGATCACACACGGGCTTTCATCACGCAACACAGCATTTAGTACGAGGCTAAACGACGGAAGATTTCAGTAAACTGCGGCCACTTGCAGTTGAAACGACTGTGGTAAGTAAATTCTTAGAGGTCTCTAATCCCATTTAGAGCTAACACGCCGTTTCTAGCGGCTTTATTTTAGGTGCAGAAACTCAAGGTCAATATTTACACTCAATGAGGACTTAATCTGAGCGTCGTCTTTTTCAGCTACTTGCGTGCAATCAAATGCAGTGTTAATCTACTTAGTTTTTTTTTTTATAACCATCAAATTGAAAAGCGTTTTTCAAAAGATTTTAAGAGCTTTCCGTAATGTGCCCCTTGTAAAAGAAGATAAGTTTGCAAAAACTTTTGTGTGCCTACAGTCGCGGCTAGCTTGTTTGAACGTTCCAACGTGCGAAACTACCCTGCACGTTTCGGTGTCTCAGCGACGCACTTTTGTAATGCCGCCAAAAATTTTTTAACACAAGAAACGGCAAAGGATGTGCTTTAACACAGTGTTTGTTTCATGTTGAAATTCCATGTACCAATTGTTTTTTTCAATGGTGAAGTTAGGTCAAATTTGCCATTTTTGAAAAGTGCTGAAACCGTGTTTCTTCTTGCGGCCGGTACAGTCACATTTAAACGGTTTATTTAAAGTTAATTGCTGAATTATAAGGTAAAAATGTGTGTCTGTTTTGTGACTTGATTTCATCTAGAGATATCATTCCATTTTTATGTACGAGCGCGAAGAAAATGCTCAATTTTCGCTAATTTCATACTCGAAAGAGCGCCGATTTAGAGTTTATCAAACTTTGCCCGATTCAGGAAAAAATAAAAAGCCGTTACAAGTTTTAATGTGATTTTTGAAATAAGTGTACTATAGAGATTATGTGGGCAAAATATGAAGAAATTCAAAAATTCACGACTGTCAACCGATTCTCGAAAATTACAGACATTGGCTCTTAAGCTTCCAGAAAATGTACGGTTTATGGTGGTATTTATTAAAAGCAAAAGCGCTAGCGCTGATCAACGCGAGGAGGGTGCTTGAGGGTGGATGATACCTTAAGCTCCCTTTAGAATAAAGAAAGGTTCTTGTGTCTTGGTAGACAATTCATAATCTGAGTATCACACAAGGATAAAAGAATTGACGAACTTAAAAGCCACAGGAAAGAAAATACAGCAGAGATTTTCTTCAGCTGAATATTTACTTTAAGGTAAATTCAATTACAATTAATAACTGGAATAAAAGAAGGTGATGTGGGTAACTAAACAATTATATAAACAAAGAAATAAAAACGGCGATAACTGACTGCTGGAAAGGTTGTTCGTGTTGTTTATTCAAGATTGAAAGCTACATGCAATCGTTGACAACAACCTTTTCTGAAAAGTAGAAAACTAGCGAGGTAAAATTCAATGTAAAACGGCAGCAAAAATGGAAATCAAACCTACAAACAGACGGAAAATGTCGAATAAAAGGTGCATAAGAGCAAGATTCAAGTACTTACAGTGTAGGTCATGAAGCTATAGTGAAGCGACATTACGAGCCGCCTGTTTTGCTTTACTTTAGCGGTTTTCCTGGCTGACTTGCTTGATTCTCCCTTCATATGTTTTCTCTGAATAACAAAATTCACTTTTCCCAAGCTAACGCTAATAATAGCGCAAGTTTTAAAAGAAAAAATGGTTAAAAATCACCGGTTTTGCTCATTCACAAACAACAAACAAACTTGTGAATGAAGCTGCCAAAAGTTCCGCCCGGGTTAGCGGGCAAGATCGTAAAAAACTTCCCCCTCTCGGAACCAATCAGATTGCAGGATTTGGAGGATTCCGCCCGCTCGCAAGCTCAGAAAAAATAAATGCAGTGTTATGACACAGCGCGCGGCAGACTAAAAAAGTAGCTTTGTAGCTCAAAGGTCATAGGTCCGAATTCAGTTTCCTTACGTACCAAGCCACTTAATATATTCCTTTTATATTTTGCTATTGATAGTTTCATTCGTCTATCAGATTTTACTGATTGGGGGTTAAACATGCGAAGTATTCAATTAAATTAACAACATATGAGCGAGAGAACTTGCTGACAGATCGGATTAAAAACTTAAGCTTAAAGATTCAAAAAGTTACGATTTCGTGTAGTGCGTGAGCGAGCCATTGAACTGTGAGGATTGAAACTGTGAAAAAAAAACACTGTTTTTGCTTAAAACTGTGATATCGTGAAGAACGGCCGTACGGCATTCACGACAAAGTGGCACCTCCGACGGGACGCTGAAAAGCTACAGAAGATGGAGGGTAAGCTTAGCGCAAAGCCACAGTTGCTGAGACAAAGAAGCCTTGCAGACTATAGTAGCTGGTGTTGAGGAGTTAAAGAGGGATATAGAGCAAGAAATACTGGAAAAGGGAGAAACTGTGGACGAGGTAAAAGAGTGGGGGAAGGAAACCGAAGGTAAGATTGACATTGTGGACAATGACATCAAATTCTTACAGGCTCATATGAAAGAAATAGTCACTCGTTCTGAAAACGAAGAACGGGAAACCAAAGAATATCATTTAGCTCGAGAACGTGAGGAGCAGTTAAAGTTTGAGCGGCATCAGCTGGAACAGAAAACAGAATTCTCTAAGGCCCAAAACTCAACGCCAGATTTACCGACTAAACAAAGCGTGAAACTACCAAAGCTCGTGACAACCAAATACAATGGGGCTCTTGAAAATTGGTTGTCCTTTTGGAAAAAAATTGAAGCGGAAATTGATAGCACAGATTTACAAGCAGTCACGAAATTTACCCATCTCAAGGAGCTAGTAGAGCCACGCGTTCGTAAAGGAATGGATGGCCTTCCCCTCACTGCAGAAGGATATGAGGGCACAAAACATATTTTGACGAGTAATTATGGGAAGATGAGCGAGATTAGGGTTAGACACATTATGCTCGTAACTTTGACCATTATGCTTTTTAGCGTCACCCTAAAAATCATACCATTACGAAAATTATGTTCATGTCAGACCATTATGCTCGTGTGATGCTGGCGGAAATTCACGGTACCACCCAAACGAGTCCCCAAAGCTTAAAACGATTTTTGACAGGATGACTGCCAAGGCTGACGGACCTGGCATACTGCTGTAACCAGGCCTCTAAATCAGTAACCAAGCCTTGGATCAGACAGGAGGCAAATTCGATATTTTTTTCTTACTTTTTCACTGAAAATAGGGGAAATATTAGTTTTGTAGCATTATGCTAAAATTATGCTATACCCTTGGCCATTATGCTCGATGCTCTGACTATGCCATTATGCCCGAAGTTATGCTGGCATAATGTGTCTAACCCTAAGCGAGATCGTGAACACATGTATTGAAAACATTTTCTCGCTTTCAGTCATTTCCGGAAATCAACTGCCCAAAGTACACGACTTTTATGAAGCTTCGCTCTACGATGTTCAGTCGCTCGTAACATTAGGAAAAACCTCCGAATGCGTGGCGTTGGTGCGTGGTATTTTGAATAAAATGCCGGGAATTAAAGCTGAATAAATACACGGTCACCCAGAATGGCAGTCGTGGAATTTCACGCAATTGCTTAACGCGCTTCGTGAATGGAAGGAAATCCATCCCCGAGAAAATGTAAAGTCACGCGATACCTTAAGACGTTTTCATGTGGAGAAACGCAACGGAAATGCGACACGTGGTTGTGATTTATACTGCCGTGAAGTATCGCACAAAGCTGTAGATTGTAGCGTCATTACTAGCGTTGAAGATCGTAGGAAATATCTGCAGGAGAAAACGCTGTGCTTAAATAGTACTGGTCCGCATAGAGCAGCCAATTGTCGGAGCAGAGGAAACTGCGCGAATTGCAAGCAGAGGCACCACCGTCCTCAATCTGCGACCAAAATAGTCAACTATCAAATGGGGGGGGGGGGGGGGGGGGGGGGAAAAAACCGCCGCGGGGGGGGGGGGGAGACCAATCCAAAAAAACAAAAAAAACCGGGGGGGGTGCTTCTGGTGGCGGGGGCAAAACAACCTATATCTTGTGTTTTGTGGTGGTGGGGTG
>CALNXI010001145.1:82021-100434 GCA_942486025.1 Porites evermanni | reverse complement strand
GATTAATATTAATCCTACATAAGATTAATAGTAATCCTAATTGATCAAGGCACGGCTCAAACCTCAGTAATGGATTATAATAATCTATTACTGGATTATAATAATCTATCACTGGATTATAATAATTTATTACTGGATTATAATAATCATTAGGATTAATATTAATCCGATTAATATTAATCCGAGTTGTCCTGTTTGTAGATGCATGTATCAAGAAAGATGATTTTTTAAACAGAAATATCAGCAGTGAATTTTATTGTACGGTGATAGTTATTTGCATGCTCAATGAAGTTGTTAATTTCCTCTCTATTAGTGTCCCATAGGGAAAACACGTCATCGATATATCTCTTCCATAACAACGGCCTTGTACTGTGCTGATCGATAATTGCTGTCTCAATCTTAGCTATGAAAATATTAGCAAAGGAGACTGCTGTTTTAATCCCCATAGCCGTACCATGGGTCTGGAGAAAGTCTTTTCCATTAAATTGGAAGGAGTTTTCTTGTAATATAAGTCTCAGCATTTCTCTAAGATGATGCTTTGGTATATATAGGGGGTGTTGCCGTGTGGAATGTGTCATATGCATGGCATATGGTCGTGATACCTTCTTCTTGCGGTATATTTGTATATAAGCTTGTAACATCCATTGAGACAAGGATTGCATTTTGTGGAACTCTCGTTCCGTCAATGAAGTTAATAAACTGTGTTGCATCTTTAATGTATGACTGCTGTTCTTTCATTATTGGTTGAAGAAGAGTATCTACAAAAGCTGAAATTCTCTGAGTAGGGGAGTCGCATCCAGTCTATGTCCCTGACAGTGTTCTCTACACCCTGAAGTTCGTACAACACACTCATGAAGTTACTCTTCACGGGGGAGTAGCACTAACCATGGCCAAAGTGCGAGAGACTCATTGGATACCAAGGTTGCACAAGCTTGTTAAACGAGTAATCAAGCAATGTTACAGATGCCAACGGTTTCAGATCACTGCGTTCGCCAATCCACCTCAAGGAAATTTACTTCGTGACCGCACTGAAGGAAATTCACCCTTTCAAGTTGTTGGTGTTGACTACGCCGGTCCCATCAAGTACCGCACAAGCCTACGCCTGTAATCTGACAAGAGCACTTAACCTAGAGCTGACCAAAACCTTATACCTTAGAGACTGACGAGTTTATAAGCGCCTGATCGCTAGAAAGGGCCGTCCAGAAAAAATATATTCCGATAACGGTAAAACGTTCGTGGCAGCAACGAAGTGGCTGAGAAATGTGATGAAAGATGAACGCCTGCATAACTTCCTAACCAAAAACGACGTCAAGTGGTAGTTCAGCCTGTCCAGAGCACCCCGGTGGGGAGGTCAATTGAGAGGATGGTTGGTCTTGTCAAGACCATTTAACAAGACAGTGGGAAACGGTATGCTTACCTGGGGCGAGCGACAGGATGTGCCTCAGGACGTTGAAGTACCAAGAATAACCGCCCGCTGAGCTACGTAGAACCTGTTGCAGTTTGGCCGCACGAATCTATTGCCTGAAACACAGAACCATCAGTTGGAGAACCAAGACCTGATCATGAGTGCATGGTACCTGAAGAAATGTAAAGACGTACTATGGGGGAGGTGGTCGTCAGAATACCTAAGAGGCTTGCGTGAGCAGCACAATTTAAAACACAAAGGAAGTAAGGTGACTCTAGCTAAGGGAGATGTTGTTATCATTAAAGGCGAAGAAAAAAATTGTGGATTGTGGAAGCTAGGAACAGTCGAAGAGCTGATTACTGGACGAGAAGGAGTTGTCAGAGGGGCTAAACTGTGAGCAGGACGGTCTTATCTGGAGAGACCTGTCCAACACCTTTATCCAATGGAGCTGTCCTGTGACAGGGCAACAGCTACGCCGAGAGCCACCCTCAGCGCTGAAGCACCTGTCTTCAGGCCGTCAAAAGACGCTGCTGTGGCAGCACGTGCCAGGTTAGAAGACGCTGCCGAACGTGCTAATGATGACTACTGATCTGTGAACATTTCTATCAGAGACATTGCAACTATGATAAGAATAATCGAATTGTTCATCACTATACGCGATGAACAGAGGAAGAGTGTTATGAAGTAAGAGTATAGCGTGATTGTGAGATGGCGTGATTTTATTCCTTTTAAATTTTGTTATTAATAGTTATTAATAGTTGTTATTAAACGAGTACCAAGACCAAGGCAATCAGAACATACTGGTAACGTGATTGGGGAGCTCAAGCAAAGACGACGGCGACGGCTGCAGCGAAAACGTTACTCAAAAGGCGAACTCGGGCACTTTCAAACTTCATCGCTATTATACCCATTTCGTCCAATTTGTCAAATGTAAACAACAACAACGACAACAAAACATTGTCGTGGCTTTTCAGTCCTATAATACCGAAAAAGCACGTGCATTTCCATTTCTTTTTTGACATTTTCGTTGCTTTCATCGTGATATTTTAACACCCAAAAGATAAAATAGCCCAAGTTCGATATATAAAAAAAATAATTCTAACATAACTGCAAGGCTTAAAGGATAAAAGTGCATGGACTTGAAATGACCAGAAGTGAGTCTCGGAATCATGTTAGAATTTTGATATATCGAACGTGGGCTTGGTACGTTTATGCTTCATTAATTCAAGGAGTCATACCTTATCTTGAACAGGCTGATAATCCCCAGCTTTATTACCAAGGGATAGTCTTCTTATTATTGTCAGCAGCCTTATAATTGATTCAGTAGAACTTCTCCTTCTGTTTCCACCCTGTGCTCCTATGACAAGTGAACGTTATAATCATGAAAAAGTATATGATTATCATAATCTGTTTTCAGGTCTTAAAATTTTGGAGTCACCGTCAAGTCCAAGAAGTATTGCTTCACTTTATTATTGTTTCAGGGTTGTTTAAAGAAATGGAAGCCAAAAAGATTAGTATTTTAGAAAAGTGCCTTGTACTATCCTTAAATGTCGTTACTGTACAATACATCCTTCATTGAAAGGTCACACAAAACGTAAAAAAAAATTACAGCTTAACGTGAGTCTATGAAAGGTTTCCTTATAAGGCTGTCTTTTTACGTTTCGATTTTAACGGCTCCTAGCAGGAAAATGACGTCACAAGATGAACGAAACCGCGTGAAGACGGATAAAGTCAAAACAATTTGCTGTCATGGTAAGAAGTTCGAATTCATCATTCTCACATTGCCCATAATGCATCTTGTTTAACTCCCAAAATTTTGCATCTGATAACCATTGTTTCCAATTCCTCCTGAGGGCCCAGTTATTCATACCCTGCGAGCAGAGGCTATCTTTTCGCGGTATGAGATGGCGTGCGAAAAGTATCCTCTGCCGACAACCGTTCAATTTTCTATCGTGCATGCGCAAAATTCGTCACACGATTCGCAAGCAACTGGTTCGTCAAATCTGCGTGAGTTTCGCGGGAATCAGAATTGCGAAAACTACTTGCGGACAACTCTCCTCGAGCTTTTCTTTTGTTTTTCTGCTTTGCCCGTCTGGTTTTAAGTATTTTAGCCGCAAAATTTCCCCGGATCGTCTTTTGACAAAGCATTATGATACCAACTGTAGCAAGTCCTGTCCGATTTGAGGGGAGCACATTTAACTCCAAACGGCAGTTTTTTTCCGGCTTATTGGCCATATAGGTAATACACTCATGTTAAAGAAGTTTTTTAGCCAGAACAAGAGATTGTATTATGATCTCTTGGCAAGAGTTAAACCATCTTAACGCCTTTGCAAAAATTATATTGCTACAGACGCATTGATGCTATATATAAAAAGCTGGAAAAATGTTCTGAAACTTTTTATGGAGCGCTGGTTTAACCCATAAACGACTATTCCACCGGCGCGTTTTTGGGATGTTTTCATTTCAAAATACGGTAGTTTCATGACCATTTAAGCACCTTTCGAAAATTTTCTTACTTTTAATCTAGAACAAGCTTTACCAGTAAACCATAGTTTTGCTCAAAGTAAAAAATGAAATTCGCCGACAACCCTACGCATAAGTGATTTGTGAAATAAATTGGATGCTGTAGTCTCACGATCGCGTTTTAAACTAATGTTATGAATGAACATAGACAAAACAATGGTCAGAGAAATCATTTATCGAAAAATTTTATTCGAAAACCCATAATTTTATCCTCAAAAGCAATTCGCGTAACACTAACTGGGTTGGGATTTTCACGCAAGTAAAAGCGGCCGAAGACATCAAATGTCAACGCCAAAATCCGTCTCAAATCGTATAAAACATCTATGACACAACTATAAACACTTAAATTTCCATTCAAAAACGGAATTTCCTTGACCATTAATGTGCAAATTGTACCTGAAAATCTTTAAAAACGTTACCGCTTTGGGTTCTTTTCATAACAGTCCTTGAGGGCAAATCGTTGTTCAGCTAAACTGCTTCTCTTCTTCTTTTTCCACTAAAAGAAAACTTATCGATATGATTCTTTTGAACTTTCCGGTTCCCATCTGTGTCTTAAAACAGAGCATTTAGCCTTGCATTGAGAGGCGACACAACAAAATCACCGCAGTATCCATTTTCTTTTCCTGACAAACAAGAACTACCATCTGATAAATTAACGATCTTTGCCCTGTCCCGTACCAAAAAAGCACCAGTAGTAAGCTTGCTTTGGTATTCCAACAGCTTTAAAATAAAGAGCTTTCTCAAGTTGACGACGCTCTTCTAAATACATAAAAAGGGATTTTTGAAATTCTTTTGAACTTTTTCCGTTGCTGCGTTTGAGCCGCGTTCGCATGCGAGAATTTGGCGGGAAGGGATGCATGAAGGCGCAGTAATGGTCAGCGTTCATTTGCTGACGAAGACTCACCCAATGCTCTAAACCGGTCAAGAACAGGTAAAAACCCGATTTTTTATTCGTCGACATTTCTGCACGGACTTACGCGGTTGTCGGCAGAGGCTACTTTTCGCTCGCCATCTCATATCGCGAAAATGTAGCCTCTGCTCGCAGGGTAAGTTGTTCAAAGGCCGATTAGCGCTTAACCCGGGTTTCTTTTTCTTATGTCCAAATCAAAAGCATTTTTTCAGATGATTTTCTCTGTTATTTTTAAAGCTTCCAATAATCAACTTGTAGACAAAAAGAATTAAACTCAAATGCTTTTTAAGCTTTCAAATACGAATTCAAACCTCGCACTAACCCTGGAATATCTTAACCCAGCTTTGAAGAACTCGGCCCGGGTATTACAGTCGTCCCAAAAGAAATCGAAAACAATGGTTATGCGAAAAGTTGGGGTAAACAAGGTGCATTAACGTCTATGTAAAAATAGAATTACAAAGATCGTGTTTTAACTTTTAATTATAAGTTTAGTTCTGTAGGAAGAGAGGAAATTTGTTAAATCATGACTTCCGTGAAATTTACTTTTTTCCTGTTGATCCTGCGAAGTCATTTTAAAGCAAAAATCCGTTAAAAGCAAACAAATGGATAACAGCCAGAACAAGAAAAAAAAAAAAAGAATTGTTTGGAAAACAGAGTCTGTTCGTCAAGTTTAGCTCAATCAGACGACAGAGAGATTTTGAGCGCAGTTCAGCGTGAATTTTTGTTTTCCCGTTACTTTTGTCTTTGCTCGTTACTCCATAAGAATTGTTTTGGACTGTTTTTATCTGCCCATTTTCTATTTTGAGATACTTCTTAACACGAGCCTGTCATTTTCTTTACACGTGACTCTAAGGGCCTGTTTACATGGAGTTGGGGGACCACAGATAGGCGAGGTAACATAATCTGAGATCAGGCTCTATTTTCGTTTCGCCTTGAAAATTACATTCCGGCAGGCAAGGCGAAACGAAAAGAGAACCTGATACAAACCTTCTACGAAACGTCTGCCGCCCACTTTCTTGATTTGATTGACAATTGCCGAATCAGCCAACCAAAATTACTTCCGTTGCTTGTTTTTCTAGTATGCAAATTTTTCACGCGTGGGAAAAATGCAGACTGGCTGACTTTAAAAAAAGCTTCTATCTGTTAATTTTTTCAGCTAAATATAAAACAGTCAGCACAATCACATTTAACTTCTTGCGAGATTAAGGGAGATCTCGAAGGTTATATCTGTTGGCGTAGAAGGTAAAACGTTTTCCAAAAGACGGCGACACGATGTTCTACTAGTTTTATTATTTTGGCTAGGCGCGATCGAATTTAAAATACTGAAATTTCTATTTTTCTGTTGCCTTAATATTTTCCTCGGCAATTTTCCCCGATTTTCAGTACATAAATCTTCAAAAACGAAAGCAAACAGCCAACGAGCGAGGATACCAGTTTCCTGGTTTATTTTTTACAAAAAGCGTAGGCAAACAACCAGTCTGTTACCTTTTTAATAATGCCTGCAAAAATTCCTCGAACAGCGATGCGATATTTTTCGTCTAATACTTCACAGTTGGCGATTGAGGTTTCTTTCGCAGTGAGCCTCCGCTTGCGTATCCCGTTCAGAGAAGTCATTCCCGGCTGAACTTTCAAATGAAACCAGTTTTAAGATGGACAGTATTTTGATTTGCACTCGTTTGTTAGTAAATCAAAAGGCACCTTGTTAGCGGTCAACAACTTGCAGAGGGATTCAACTCCGCGATAAACTTACATTAGTTCCGTAAATAAAGCAAATCCTGAGAAGATGTGAACAACCATATGACTTTTCTGAATTTCCATGGCACATATTAAGGCATATTTTCCTACCATAAGACCATAAAACAATAAAAAAGACAGCAAAATCGATCCTTTCCTCCGCCGACGACGGATCATTCACGAAAACAACCACGCGAGGAATAAGCGCTTTCAACTTCCGGCGTTTCCGACAGCCAATCAGCGTTACGGCCAAAATCTGGCCGTAACGAGCACAAACGTGAGAGAGTTTGTATCAGACCCAATTTTAGAGAATGTATGAGAACCGCTAAAATTGGGCCTGATCTCAGCTTAAGGTAACATGTGTCGGGTCACCCCACCTATCATGTAAACGTGATCAAATTGACACAAGACATTATATGGACAGGCGGGTTACCTCACCCTCACCTACCTGGGGGTCCCTCACCTCCATGTAAACAGGAAAATCCTTAAATAACAATGGCCGACACCAGGTTTTATGAGCCCGCGAGACTGAGCACCCCAACCAAACCCTTGTTTTCACTAAAACCGCTGGATGCTAACCTCGTTGAGGTCATTGTTATGTAAGGCTTTCCTGCAAACAGGCCCTAAATCTGTCTAATGCAGTTACCAAAAAATTTAAAAAATTTTACTTTTTGCGTGCCGTGGCGTGTGCTTAATATGTATAACATCGTGTCATATCATCCTACTATGTTCTACTAGAATGTTCCGCAATCCTTTGTACCTTCAGCGCTTTCACCATGAATCGAGACGTTCTCTCCAGCTGAATTCTCCTCTGAGCGATCTAGCAACTGTTGACGTGCTTCATCATTTGGAGCTAAGAGTTAAATATATTAAAGTGCCTATCACCTAAAATTTTATATTTTCTTATCTGAAACTATACGTTATTAAAATAACTTCTGCGAAAAAATTTTGCGGTTTGAACAAAACGCGATTTTTTACCAATTTTTGAAGTCTACATTTTTGCGGTACACCCGCGCCGCTGATCATGCAAACTAGCAGGCTCACATATGACGTAATGTGACGTAAATTAAGGAACTCGCATTACATTAAGTGGTCAGCCGTCAAAGTCCCGGAAATCGCTTCCCTTATTTACTGTAAACTTGACCTGCATTAAACGGTCACCTCTGTTAAGCGGACGTGGTCACCGTTTCTAAGGGCCCAAAGTTAGGCTTTTGCACATTATGCTAGCATTTTTTCGAACATTTTAGTGAGGCAAAAGCATTGAGCATTGTTCGAGCATTTTAGTGGCATTTTCCCCGGAAAATTAATTTTTCCGAGAAAATAAAATAGAAATTAACTTTTTTCAGGAGCCCATGCCCAACGAGCTCCTGCGTTTTTAAAGAAAATGAAGGCTAAAACTCAAAATTCACAAAAAAAAATCCTAATACAGCTGTTTTTTTGGCTGTATTTATGAACTTGTACACGTTGTCGTTGTTACTTTAAAACCGTTTGTATAATGAGCATTATCCGAGCATTTTAGAGACTTTTTTGGGGAGACCGAGCATTTTAGTGGGAAAAATGGAGCATTAAGGTAGAGCATTTTATTGGGGAAGCACAAGCATAATGTACAAAAGCCTAGTACTCAAAGTGCTGATTTTATTGTTTTCACCTGTATTAAACGGTCACTTTGTTTACCAAAAATAAATTCTGGGAGTCAAGTACAGCAAAGTTAAAATCACAAGCGTAACTTGTTTCCACAAATTTCTCGAAATCAACTGTCGAACAGTGACGTTCGGTTATTTTTAGCTCATGGATGACGTAGCCATGCCATGGGCTTTTGGAGGCACTCGAATGGCACTCGATCACTCACTCACTCACTCATTCACTCACTCACTCGATTCTCATTAATTTATTCATTAAAGCCAGATTAAACACTTAACTCTTACCCCCCTTACTTAGTATTACTTTTGTTCCAAGTGCCTTTTACGCATATCTTCGGCGTATTCTAGAGGGTACTGGTAAAGCGTAGATTTTTTCCCGACACATTATAGAGATGGGGTTTGTAAAATGGAGATATTCTAAAGAACATTGACAATATCATCTCCAAGAAATGGACTTGGAATTGTTAAAAGGACATTAAATAATTGAGCGTGGATCATTGTTGTACATTTGGACGAATTGTGCACATTTGTTCCCGATATAACTTGATAAGTAGCCTGCGTGGCAGGCGTTTGAAAGGGAAGAGAAAGGGGGTTTTGGGCGCGAGGGAAACGCGAGGGGCGCGTTCTCTCGCACCTAAAACTCCCTTTCCTTTCCCTTTCAAACGCCTGCCACGCAGGCTACTTGATAAGGAGAAGATGCGATCGACAGGAGTGTGAGCGACGACCAGTGTGAAAGACGATCGCGATGGGATTTCGTTCAGCGAAAAGCGAAGAAGCCAAAGAGCCTCTAAAGCAGCAAAAAAACGGTCCTCGAATTGTTAAAGCGACATTCAGGAGTATCTGTTGTGGTTTATTCAATTATTTGGACCAATCGATTCGACTATTTGTCTTCGTATGCAAACATGGAATGAAATAATGTTGAGTCAACTGGAAGCACAGGTTTTAGAACCAACAAGCGTTAGGCTATTTTGCTTGAATTCTTAGGTGACTTTTGCCCAGCAGGCTTTTGTTTGTCGATGATTCCATTCATCAGTGCTATGTAATTTGTACAGAAAATGCAGCGCTGGTATAAACAAGTTTCTAGAATACTCAGGTACAGAAAGGCAATCGGATACTTCGACTGCGTTTAAGTTAATTAGCTAGGTCAGAGCACGTACAGCTTCGAGCTTAGTCCGTTTGATTAAAATAGGTTTTAGCTAGTGTTTAGCAAAAGTGCGTTCTGAAGCAGTTTAATTTAACCATAAACGCCTGTATTCTGTGATTAATAGCTCATACTACAAAAACAAACTGTTACGTGCTCTTTGTGAACAGGATATGGAAACATTTATTTAAAAGCATCGCACTTATAGGAAACCTTCGAGGTCCATTAAAATAATTGTTTAAAACCACGGTTTAAATAAAACTGGGGCTTATGTAAAATTTAGCTATTTTACAAGAAAGTGCACTATTGTTCGGAAAGTGTTTGACAGTCACATCATGGCTTCATGACCATAAGAAACAATGTAAAGGGGGTGATTTTGTTTTGTTTTTATGGGCGCGAAACTGGGAAACAGATGGAACTGCACAACCGTTTTGTCCAAGGTTGTCACATAAGACTCTGCCCACAAATTAACAGGTAAGTAGACCATTGCTGCATATTTTTAAAATTTGTTTCCATCAGTCGGATGAATCAAACTCACTCTAGCAAAATGCGCTATATTTGGCAACGTTTTTACTTACGTTTTGGGGGAGCCCTGGGAACTTCCATTTAAACTGATATACTGTAGGTTCATAGCAAGGACAGAAACAACACTCACGTATTTGATTCAGGCGGTCGAGACACTTTTACTTTAGCTTATGCGGGAACGTTTTGCATCAACGGGCAAAGTCGCAACGACCAAACTTGAAGCGTATGCACGGTTTCTTAGCTTTCTTGGCTCTTTATTTTACCATTAAAGTAGCCTGCGTCGGAAGAGGTAGTGGACAGGGAAAAAGGAAAAAAGGGAGAGGAGTAAGGGACGGCTCTTGTAGTAGCCGCTCCCTTTCCTTTTCCCCCCTTTCGCGATTTTCTCCCTTCCCCGTCCCTGCCACGCAGGCTATCATTGATGTTAACTTTCTTACGGTCGGTTATTATACTGTAACCTGCAATGAACCTAGCTTAATCTCGACACAAGTTCAGTAGTATTTCTCTCAAATTACCAGTAACATTTAAGATCGTGAGCTTAACATTTTTAGGCCCTGCGGTTTGAGGAAGAAGGGCGCTTAAGCAAAGACGACGGGCTACGACACCGAGAACGGAAAGAAGAAAAAAAAAACCTTTTAACATTTCGCAACTGTTGTACGTCTACGATGCAAAACTTCAAAAATTCACGTTTTACGCTGATCCTCTGACTTGCTTTCTTGCATTATCGCTATTGATGTGTTCGTTAAAGTTGAATTTACTATCTTTAGTTACGCCACTGAGTGACTCCGTGGCGTAACTAAAGATTTTCAGATTTTTAGATTTTCAGACAGTTATAATCTCGCCCACTCGCTACGCATCGTTTAGGGGTATTCGATGTTGCAAGGCTTCCTTGGCTTAATGTTCCTCTTATTGCAATTAATCGAAATTTACATGGAGTACTTCGCTTATAGAAGAATGCATACCTGCAGCGTCGCTTGGAGGATGTGTTTTTATTTCCATAACAAAAGGGAGAACAATTGTGACAAATCGCGAAAAAAAACCCTGAAATTTGTAATTTTTGCAATTTCCATTAAAAACTTAACATCTGCAGCGCCGCATTGAGGGACCGTGAGGATCATGTGTTGTTATTTACATAAGAAAGGGGAAAAGGTGAACAAGTCGTAAAATCTGCAGTGCCGCTTTTCAAGCGCTAAAAATCGTCACTTTTGTAAATTTTGCAGTTTTCACAAGGCCATCGTAAAAAATCATTAATTTTGTAAATTTAGTAGTTTTCGCAAGGTCATCGCGAAATACCGTCAATTTTGTAAATTTCGTAGCAGAGTTCACTCCTGGCCATAAGTGTGCATTTTCGCTGCCGTTACCGTTGTGGTTGTTTAACCTCCCAAGAAGTGGATAGTGGGGAAAAAAACCGAATGGCGCACATTTGGTGATGGTTCGAAACGATCTTTATGCAAAAGTTGAAGGTTGAATGTATCTTTGAAAACAAATGCACATGACGTCACAACTAGTACAAGAGAGACGTGATTCCAGATGGACGGTTATGGTTTGAATATGGACTACGTATCCGGTGTACTCTTTTAAAAACATGGACTTTGGAGTAGATCAGCGTGCATAACTGATGTAGATAGAGTTAATAATGTAAAATATGTTTAACCCTTACCTTCCCTACTGCGTTCGCGTTTATTGAGGTGCTTGGTACGCTTATTTCTTTCACCGGGCAAGTCATCAACTTCATCTTCACTATGACAAGGTGTTCCCTCAGCCGATGAAGCAAAAGCTTCATTCTGTAGTGCTTGTACCCTGGATTTGGGAGAAACGTCTTGGTTTTGTGGTATAGACGCCTCAGGAATGTTGACTTGATGACTCGCTGGACCTGTTGTTTATAAAAATTATTGAATGAGGCTGGGTAGGATGTGAAGAATTATGAAGATCGAGGAGGATGTATCTACCGAGGCTATCAAACTCAACAAAATATTGAAAGGCGGCTTATGTAAAAAAAAAAGGAGTGGAAGGCAACTTTTAACCGGGTCAGGAAGACATTCTACAGATGACCAAAACATTTATTTTTTTTTTCTTTAGAAGAACTCTGAAGAACAGCTTGAATTAAGGTGAACGTTCGTGTCTTCTGCATCCCCCTCGGGGCGAGATTTGCCCAGTTTGGAAAAGCTCGGTTACTGGAGTTTACCTAGCCTACCCCTTTCGACGGCTGCCATACGCAGGTTAGAGATTACTATAGGCCTGGTCAGAACACTCATACAGCCCTACTTAATTCGCTTTTTAGCCCCACCCCCCCCCCCCCCCCCCCCCCCCCCTTACATTTTACCATCCTTNTTTTTTTTTTTTTTTTGGGGGGGGGGGGGGGGGGGTGCGCAAACAAGGTGTATTACGGGAGATGTGCCCCGTTTCACTGGCATATTTTATTTTAAAAAAATGGAAAACGTTGGTTGAGTTTGATCGTCCGGGTGAACGTTGTCCTGAATAGGACTGTTACGGTTGTTGACAGTGACTGACGTTTCGACAACCTGTGAGGTAGTCATCTTCACAGTCAAAGTGAGTTGTATCACGTCAGTTGATGGTATTATACTCTGGTTATTGATGTGATTGGTCAAATACGTCGCGATGTTATTGGTCGTCTGTCAGTTAAGCCGTGATGTTATTGGCTATGAAGACTCGTAATCAGTAATTGGTGCGTTTCGATCCGTGTTGTCACAGTTATTGTCACAATTAAACAGTCGTCTATTGTTAGTCATATTGTCAGTTCTGCAGTCGTTC
The DNA here is from genome assembly GCA_942486025.1 of Porites evermanni. Classification (NCBI taxonomy): domain Eukaryota; kingdom Metazoa; phylum Cnidaria; class Anthozoa; order Scleractinia; family Poritidae; genus Porites; species Porites evermanni. The sequence goes on along the minus strand of CALNXI010001145.1, from coordinate 87,787 downwards.
TCTTGTAGTTAGTTTTGCTTGATCTCGTCAATAAGTCGTTTGTACGGCGATGGTAACTGGCTACGATTCAGTGGCGTGACAAAAGGGGAACAAGTTGTCAAATCTGCAGCGCAGCTTTTCAAGCGCTAAAATCGTTAATTTTGTAAATTTTGCAGTTTTCACAAGGCCATCGTAACAAATCGTTAATTTTGTAATTCTCGCAAGGTCGCCTCAGGAATGTTGACTTGATGACTCGCTGGACCTGTTGTTTATAAAAATTATTGAATGAGGCTGGGTGGGATGTGAAGAATTATGAAGATCGAGGAGGATGTTATCTACCGACGCTCAACAAAATATTGAAAGGGGGCTTATGAAAAAAAAAAAAGAGTGGAAGGCAAATTTTAACCGGGTCAGGAAGACATTCTACAGATGACCAAAACATTTATTTCTTTTTTCTTTAGAAGAACTCTGAAGCTTTAATTAAGGTAAACGTTTGTGTCTTCTGCATCCCCCTCGGGGCGAGATTTGCCCAGTTTGGAAAAGCTCGGTTACTGGAGTTTACTTAGCCTACCCCTTTCGACGGCTGCTATACGCAGGCTAGAGATTACTATAGGCCTGGTCAGAACACTCACACAGCCCTACTTAATTTGCTTTTTTGCCCCCCAAAACTTTAGCATTCTCTTTTATTTCTCATGAGATGATAGCCAGGAGAAATAAAAAACATAGGTTAAGCTAAGTTTTGGGGGGAAAACCAGGTGTTACGGGAGATGTACCTAATTTCGCTGACATATTTTACTAAATTTCTACCCATCGGAGAACTTTAAATCAAAACAAGCTATCCCAGCAGGTCATTCACTTGCCCTGAGCTATATATCGGACAGCACTTTTGGGTGCCACGCCGTACCCTTGTGAGCTGCAGCAGTTTAACAGGGTTAATTCAAAACATTGCAACCATTTTTTAAGAACGCTTCAAGGACTTTTCAAGGACAACATTTGATTTTCATGGACCACCTACCAAGTACAAAAATGCACACTCCAAGTCCATTCTAATAGGACATTAAAGGATTGAACTGATTCCTTCACCACTTTCTCTACATTTTTCAGCTGACTTGTCTTAAATTGATAATTAATTATTGCATCAAACAAAAAACGCATTATGTAAATCACCTTTAACTTGTCTGAGTTATGATTTACATTCTGTTTTGGACAACCAAGATAAGAGGCATTAAAAGCACTTCCCAGGCCACTACATTCAAATTTGAAGAAAATTCAAGGACCTCAATTAAAGAAAATTCATAGACTTCTCGTAAGGGCTAGACTCCCCTCATTGCTGAAGCAAAGAGTGCTGGAGATTATAATGTAGAAAGTCACGTATAATTTATGCCCTAGTTATATATCTGATATTTTAAAGTTAATTTAAGCAACTGAAGTTATAGTTATTTCTATTTCGTTTTTGCATGTTATAATACTTCTAGTGTAGGTCATCGCTCATTTTTACATCTTAAGTTTATAATTTAAGGGCCACAGGGTCATCAGTTTCACTACTGTCACGTGCTCCCTTCTTAAAATAAAGTCTATTGATTGATTGATTGATTAATTGATTAAACCTCAAAATTCAGACAATTTTATGATTCCAAGGATAAATACTAATATCTATGGAGAACACAGTTCAGAACTCTCAATGTGCATACTTAGTTTGGACCATATAATTTACAGGACCAACGTATCTAATAATTAGATACGTTGGTCCTGTAAATTATATGGTCCAAACTAAGTATGCACATTGAGAGTTCTGAAATACTTTTAAGAACCAGGTGAGAAAAGTGGACATTGAAAACCTCCTAAGAACTGACATCTGTAAGAACTGCCACAAGTGTAACTCATAGAATAATTAATGCATGAGCAGGGTTTCCGAGTTTGTTCAATTGTTTGTTTATTTTTCAGGTAGTTTAAAGGTGTTGAGGCCTCAAATGTAATAAATGACCCTAAATGTAATAAAGGTCCTAAGTGTAATAATTTTTGGCCCTAAATGTAATAAAGGTCCTAAGTGTAATAACTTTTGGCCCTAAATGTAATAAAGGGTCTAATTATATGTGTGATAGGTTTTAGCCCTAAATATAATGGAAGTCTTAAAAGTATACATGTATGTAGTATAACAGCCCCAAACTTGATAAGGTCCCTGACTGAAACATGCGACGGTCTGACGCGATATTAAGGTTATAGGCAGCGGGCGATTCACTTTCTTCGCCCTATTGTAGTCTTCATAGATATTCATTAACTTAGAAAGCGGCTAGAGCGCTCAAGAAGTAGGAGAAACACTTATAAGTTAACTACGTCTCGATCGTGTTTCCTACTACATCCCTACATCGTGAAACGCGAGTTATAAACAAATGGAATCTACACAAAAGTTTTCAAAATACAGTAGTAATTTAGTAATTGAAGGAAGTATTAATGTTCATTAGAAACAATCGTAGTGAATTAAATACTTTTGCCTATGGGATTTTTAAATGTTGCGCCAAAAAAAGAAATGTTTTTTATTTATCATTTTCCAAAAGAGTATGTCGGTTGGTCCATACAGAATGCTGTGAACACGAAGTTATATATAAACAGCAAGATATTAAGGGTAGTATATCTTTATAGTTACACTACAGGCTGCCTTTGCCTATTAAACAGATTTTTTAGTTCAATCCAGTGGATAAAGTTACAGTTTCTTGAGAAAATTTGCATAAATAATAATAAATGAGGGTTTTTTGTTTTGTTACATAGGCTTTAAGATACGTCAGTCCTTTTTTGACATTAAAGAGTTCTTAAAAAATTTGCTTCATATATTAATGGACCTCTGTTTTCAAGTTGTCGTTAAAGAAGTATTATTGATAACAATGCTAACTATTAAAACCTATTTACAATTAATTACTATTCGGTCAAAGGACTATTTACAATTCACTTCCATTAAACATTCTTTTCAGCTAATAATGATAATAAAAATAACAGTGATAATGATATCAATAACTGAATAATAAATTGTTACTCAAATGGCTATATAGGGGATCTGTCTGGGGTACTTAGTGTTTGATATTCCCTAGACACATTCTGGCGCTCAGTTAACCTGTAATAAGGCTAAAAGCAAACGCTATGAAATCTTCTTATGACCCTACGTACATAAAGAGCTGAAAGAATTACACTTAAGACTTTTATTACATTTAGGGCCAAAAGTTATTACACTTAGGACCTTTATTACATTTAGGGCCAAAAGTTATTACACTTAGGACCTTTATTACATTTAGGGCCAAGAGTTATTACATTTAGGACCTTTATTACATTTAGGGCCAAAAGTTATTACACTTAAGACTTTTATTACATTTAGGGCCAAAAGTTATTACACTTAGGACCTTTATTACATTTAGGGCCAAAAGTTATTACACTTAGGACCTTTATTACATTTAGGGTCATTTATTACATTTGAGGCCTCAACAAAGGTACATGTAGTTATAGGTAACCACGGTTAGTTTATATGCCCTGTAAGCTAAGCTTTTGACACATTAATAAGGTCTTTATTGTTATTATTATTATTATTGTTGTTGTTATTAATTATTATTATTATTATTATCATCATCATCATCATCATCAATTAGGGAGAATTGATTTTTAATTTTAAACAATAGGCAATTATGCAAATTTAAGAACTTTGCAGCAATTTAAGGAACTCTATCATTTACACACAGGTATCACAATGATAAACATTCAACTGAGCAAATGAATTATGAATTGTTAACACTTACTTGGTGTTTCTACATGTAGTACAATGTCACGCTGTGAAGGGGTTTCTTGTTTTCCTTTTCTCCGCCTAAATAATATTGTTCCAGCCAGAGCAGCAAGAAGCATAGCAGCAAGTGCACCAAACACTATTGTGAGAATGTTCTTCTTTTGATTTGTGGGCGAGTCTGTAGTTGAGGATGACCATGATAGATTTGTTGGCTCAGGATTTGTCACAGACATTGGATTTGGGGCACATTTCTTATCTGCTCGTTGACTGCAGTGTTGATTTGAAGCATTCAAGCCCTGCGTTACACATTCCTCCTGTATTACATCCTTCCCATCAAAACAGCAATATGAACACTGCTGACAAATATGAATATGCGGAGCCTTCTTAACAAAGTAATACCCCTTCTGGCATGTTCCACTGCAATTTCTATCCTGCAATTTTGTGCAGTTGACAGCCACTACCTCATGTGTTACACATTCATGACATTCATGGCAGGGGGCTGAGTCATATGTATTTGAGAATTTTCCAGGAGGACAGGGCTTGCATTCAATGTTTTGTTTTGGGGATATGTCACTTCCACATACTGGAAATAATCCCAATCCAGGATGACATTTGGCACAAGATAAGCACCGTACTGAACTTCCATTTACCTTTACTGTAAACTCATCTTGTGAACAAATTTGGTGACACTCATGAGGCAGCTAAGTACAAATTAAAAGAAAAAAGGTGGTTGAAGGTGGTAAAAGTCACCAAGAAAAGTAATTAAAAAGAAAATAAATATTAGATTAAATTTAAATTTTAAAAAGAAGCCTGCGTGGATCAATGACAATCCCAGAAGATTTAATATTTCTGCTTCTCTTTGAAATAATTCAAGCTGGTGATATAACCTCTCCCCAGTAGTGCAACACAATCTTCTGGTCTCTGAGTCAGTAAAATTTGCAGTGCTCAATAGTAGTTTCCAGCAATATACTTTTACAATACTGATGATGACTGCTTGTGTGATGTACATGTAATTAATATTTGGGGAATTTTTGATCAGAATTCTGTACAAGCAGCATTGTATGCTACAAAATTGCGAGCACCATAATGGCAGGGTGCAAACAAAATCATTTTTACAGCTTGCCATTTGGACAAGCTGTAGCTAGCATTTACTAGCCTAGATCTCATTTCAACTAGCCCCCAAAACTTTTTGTTCTTCTGTTATTCAAATTCCTCATAAAACATCACTTGCCCATCGAGCAAGTTAAAAACAGAACTCACTAGCCCGATAGCAAAATCCACTAGCCCCGGGTTATCGGACACTACTTTCTTTGCACGCTGAGAATGGACTTCAGTCTACGTATAATGCTTTGCTCAAAAATGTGATCATGTTTGCACCAATTCCGTTAGCAACAATGCTCTTTAATTTCATCATTTTTTATACAAAACATAAAACACATACATCTTCTGCTTCATACCTACAAAGTTAGGACTACCATAAATCCTCTATTATCCCCCCAGACCCCCTACCTTCCCAGGGGCCTATTTTGTTCATGTCTGAGGGAACTAGAGGGAGCTTAATAAGGGGGACTGGTTATTTGAGAGGGGCCGGGGGATTGTGTAATTAAGCCAAGTAGGGTGCTATACTGCTTTTTGAAAAAACAACGGAAGATTTTATCAATTCTCCATTATAAAGAACTAGAATACAAAGTGGCAAAGCTCGAGGGCATGAAGTTGGAGCTAGGTCATAAACATCAAAAACAGTTTGAACTAATCCAGATGGTACATAATTAATCATAACAGATCTATCAATTTAAATGAAGTGTTACAGTCTTCATAAATTATTAAAACAGTCAATCATGTTTGATTTTGAAGTACAAGGAGGAGACTGAGTGGGCTTTTTAGTGAGGACAGGCTGGAAGAGAGCGGGGGGGGGGGGGGACGATCTAAAGGGGGGGGGAGCAAACTTGAAGTAAAAATGCTCCGTTATATGTTTTTTTTTTTTTTTTGTTATATGCTTATACCCCCTCAGGTTGCTCTATACT
>CALNXI010001145.1:60386-81782 GCA_942486025.1 Porites evermanni | reverse complement strand
AAAAATATATAAAATATAAAAGTAGTTTAATCTTTATAAAAATAAAAAAAAAAGTAAAAATTATTTTTTTTTGAAAAAAAAAGGGGGGAGTGGGGGGGTTTTTTTGGGGGGGGGGGGGGTGGGGGGGGGGGGGGGGGGGGGGGGCTTAAATGAGAGGAGGGTCTTAATAGAGGATTTACAGTATATGTTATTGATAGTTTTTTTTTCGTTATTTGCATCCTCAACCTTTCCTGGCAATATTTAAAGTACTGTGAAAAACAAACAAAACAAATCAAAACAAACAAACTTTGATAGAACCTTCTTGGCCACCCACAGGGAAGGGAAGTCCTATGCCCACTAGCCTAGAGGTTCTGTTAAAAGTGATCATGCAATACACTGGAAATTTTTCTAAAGGGGCTGGTCACCGGCTGTTAATAAATGACATAAATAGAATAATAAGATGAAGAGGGGGATTATAAAAGTTTAAATATATAATTATATTAAGCAAGCCATGCACCCCATGCAATGTGTGGTGCAGATGACTAAATAATGTCCAGTCACACTGCGAGTGTTTGTGTCCTTTTTTAAATGTTGCGTATAAGTAGTTTAAAACCACTATAATAATTATGCATAATTTTATACTGACAGCACGTAGGTCGCAGATTTTTGGGCTTTACTGTAAGCTTATTATACATGTATTGCATACAATAATTTACTGTTTATAGATATGTATCACATTAAATTTTGATCTCAATGATAAATTGAATATTATTATGTCGCTGTTTAGACCTAATACAATGCACTCACCAGCAACTGCGAACAAACGCCGAGTAACATAACCACAGTTGGCGACTGCATAATTTATCAACCCACTGGTTCACTAATAGCCTTATTTGTCTGAAAGGCAAAATGACACCAATTAATGTTTTGTTCGTCGAAAGTTGCAGCCTGTTTGAAAAGCAAACCTGCTTCAAAACGGTAACTGTTTTTGTTAGTGTTTCAGAACCACAACGTGCAAATGTCAACACAGTTGTCAAGCGGGCTAGCTGCGTCTAAACGACCTGAAACGACGGATCGATGAAAATAAATCTACAAGGCTTCACTGGGTACTGTGGCTTTCTGTTAAGGTCTCTTAGTGACAGAAACATGTTAAGATAGCAATTAAATAGGATTGGATTGACTAAACGAGGTAGGAAACTGTTTAAAGCGTGCTAAACGATTTGACAAATGAACGGAAGTTGCATCTTGATCGCCTGGGTACAGCTGCGGGGCATGAACACTCAATCCGCTTCCCAAAGAACTGAATACGAACACTGTTTATTTATAATTAGATTATAATTCTAATAAAAAAAATCACCTGAAGTAAGGGTCTTTTTCTGCATTCAGGTTGACTATTCACTAACCAGTTTTCCACAGAAAATGAACTCTGAATAGGATGAAAATAATCAGAGCTCAAGCACCATTGACTTCAATTTAGTCGAGTCATCAGAAGTTTGATCAACCAGCGCGGAACCCAGCCCAGGCTCCCAGCGAAAAGCATCGCGTGACGTCCTTGAAGGCCGCTTGAGAAGGCCGCGTAGGAACGTCTCGACAGAATTTTTTTTTGGGGGGGGGATACCTCCCAAGTTTGAGCATTATTATTATCTTATTATGATCTGGGTTTTCAAGTTTCATATGCACGTGCACATTTAGCAAAAAGATAGAATTTACATCAAAAAAGACCCTCCGTTAAATATCCGGAATAAGCAGGGGAATAAGCTAGTAACCGGCTAAAGAAATTAGTGATACCGTATATTATCACGGGCGGATCTAGGGGGAGGGTGCAGGGGGAACGCAGCCCCCCCCCTCTCCCTGAGATGACCTGCGGTTTCCTAATACAACTGGTAATCTGCAAAAAAAAAAAAAAACTATGTGGTTTATTGCCGTGTTGAAGTAGAGCAAGAGACGAGTGCACCCCCTCCTAAAATTAATCCTGGATCCGCACCTGATTATAACATCACAGCAACTCTTTGTAAGAGTTTCTGTGATGTTATAACCAGAGTAAGATAATTAAGTACTGCATCCTATACGATGAGCCGTGACGTTTACCGTCTCGGCTCTCACTGCTATCTGTGACACAAGCCAATTATTAGCATATTCCGGATATTTCTTCCGAAAGTAATCGAGAGTTTTTTTTCATGCAAATTTATTTCTTTTTGCTAAATGAGCACGTGCATATGAAACTTGAAAACATTGCCGGTGAATAATGGGGACGCTCACTTGTAAACACAAAATCTGGAAGAAAAAGTGGTTATATTTGAGACCCTATTTAAAAGCCTTCCCTGTTTTCAATGTTCTAGAAACTTGCAGGGTATATTTATTTGCAATTAATCTCGGGATTACCAAATTTATAAAAAAATTTATCTAGCGGGTTTTTGAAAAATGCGAAATTTGTAGGCGTGGACCAAATTACGTGCAAAAACTGTAACAAAAACAGCTGCATGTATGCAAGTTAATAAAATTCTTCTTACACTCGATCGCCCAGAGCAATTCCCCTGTTTTCTTGTACAATACGCAGTTTGAATCAAACCCGCTAATAGATGAAGCCGCGTTTCCAAAGCCTATCATTTTCTTAAGAAATTAGCTAATTGTGTGGATAGCATGCTATTTCACTGTTTTTATGATGCTTAAAACTTCGTTTCAAAATATTTCGAAAACGCTCTCATAGAATTTGTTCAAACTTTTCCATAATGGAGGCAATTATGGCAGGTACAAACTCCCTTAAGCGACTTCTTAAAAAAAACTCCTGGTGCGGAGAAACACAAAGAGAAATAAAAAAACTTAGTGGCGTCTTTACGTTGCCACGGCGACTCCGATTGCAATAAAACCCACATCATAAGAGATTTTCATCTTTATATAATACAGTTGTGGTAACTTTTTCCCNCCCCCCCCCCCCTCCAAAAAAAAAAAAATTCCAGTCGAGCCACCTCATTAAGGGCTTTGGGAACAAATCATCCTCGGAGACCCAGGGGCAGATAGTGGGGGCGAGGGGAAGTCTAAACAGGCGGAAAATATGGCACAAAAGAAAAGTAACGAACGGCCAGAAGAGCCCCTGGGGACAATGTCTTACCAGACCAGTTCCAAACGGTCGCCGCCGTTCTGGCTTTTGATTGGTGCCAGAAAAACACAAGTTTTCTGGCAGTTTGGAACTGGTCTGGTAAGACATTGTCCCCAGGGGCTCTTCTGGCCGTTCTTTACTTTTCTTTTGTGCCATATTTTTCCGCCTGTTTAGACTTTCCGTCGCCCCGGCTATCTGCCCCTGGGTCATATGGGAACAAATCAAAATAACTCAAAGAGATACTAACTTGATCAAAACGACATCCTCTTTGTCCCGTTCGAGATCATTCTTCTCTTACTGTAAAATTTTCTGTCGTATACTTTCAATTCTCCCCGGCATTTGGCAAAACGGTCATCTTATTTTGCATTTGTATTCATCACTTTTTGTTTTAGCCCCGGCAGACCTACGTGTTGCAAACCGAACAATCAGGAAAATAAGCTTCACAAATTCTTTTGTTTGTCATTGTTGTTGTTGTTGTTGTTGTATTTTACTCCCAGTTTCTTTCTTTCTTTCTTTCTTTTATCTCTTAGTCTCCACTCCGCAATGATCAGTTCACTGTTTCTTTTCCCTACTTAGTATTCAAGATTTTTTCTGATTCAAGTCTACAGGGGGGGGGGGATAGCTTACTTTAACTCCAACACCAAACTCGAGCTCGTCCCCAGGGCTTTTCTCTCAGAAAATTGGAGGTTGCTTCAGTACGTGCGAACCCTGGGTGCCGAGACTTTTCACGCTTCTGGTTTCGCCCGAAGTATCCCGCCGCACGCGAGAAAAAACCTCTTGTACCGCCAAAGTAGAACGCATGTGCTTATCTGAAAAAAAGTGTCGAAGACAAAACAGGAAAGGATATGAATAGTAGGAAAATAGGGGAAAGCTAAAAACGGCGCAATTACTTGGTACCCAGCCTACTTTGACATAATTTTTCCAAACAAGTGTATTAACGAGTGGGCGGGGGTGTAGTCTATCTTATACAGTATTCAAGATAATGAAATGTAACGTTTCTAAGGACTTACACTTGACAAGATGAATTAAATCAACAATCAGTCACATGACCGTAAATGATATCAAGTTTCCTAGCGAACACTTACTTATCACACTGCTTAACACAAATTGACATGCAAAGTGACGCTTGAATGGTTTCATGTATATGAGGTTTTACAAGCTAAAAAGGGGGTCTGAAAGGGGGTACCTCGATAACACTAACACATCAGTTTTTGGCTTAACATGAAACAGTTTAATTTTAGGCATTTTATCACTAAGGCCCGGTTCAGACGCCGAACTTTTCATGAGCCGAACCTTATTTTCGAAAAGAAGACGGTCCGACCAATGCAGAATATGTCCGAAGAACCCTCCAAACACTTAAAGTATACTGTCTTCGGAAACCGAAAACATTAAAAAATTGGTCTATTTTTGAACAGCAAACCTTAAAAATTATAGGCAATTAACACTAAATACTAAACCCCATTCAGACCCTCTAAAAACAGTCAATAGAGTAAATTTTTGCTAGTGTGCAAACAAACCTGAAGTTAAAGCATAAGTGGTCCTGTGATAGGTTGCTACGTGAATAAAGCTTACGTGACAAGTTTTAAGTCGTGGTCTAGTTTCATGGTGATCGGACGTTTTCTTTAGGAAAAAGACCACCCCCCGTAACTTCTTTATAGAATAATGCGTGACACACTCCTTAACCTACCTGAGAACAATGTATTTCGCCAAACGCCCAACCCGTAAATGCTGTCTGAGGCAAAAGAGCGAGAGAGATGATTACCTCACTACGCACTAGCAAACATGGAAATCTAATCAAGTCATCCACGCGATGAAAAAGATTTTGGATCGCATAGGAAAAGATTTTGGATTGCATGGGATCGGAGAGGGATAGATATGGCAAACTGTCATCCGCCTCCAGTGGAGACGAGTGACATTTCAGACTGCGCGTACCTCTGAAAAAAAATTCCAGCTACGCCCCTGGCATGGTCTACACAAGATTCGGCAATCCTCACTGGTTTGTCGCTGTGGTTTTGCTTCTGTTTTAGAATGAATATGAGCGATACCCACAGTAAAGGGAGATTCTGATCCATTTTAGGCAGGGTTGTTTAAGAAATGTTCCAATGCCAGAGTACCCTTATCATTTTCGTTGGTAAGAAATATACCCCTGGAATTATTAGCGCCTCGATCTCCTCAAGAGAACATAAAGGCTTCTATGTTTTTTTGGATACCCGTAAAGTATTCTTACTGCTCAGGTTAGAACAGGGGTAGTTTTTCGTGTTCTTTCAGCCGCCGTGCAAACTCGGAAGTTCGAATGAACAAGGAAGCACATCGATGCATGGTTAGATGTGCGTACAGTGGAGGGGGGACGCTGATGTTGGGGATGCCCCAAGGATATTTGGAGTGTCCCCTTCAACGATTAACTAGGTCATACACGAGTGTTTCGTCAAAAGTCAAAATGACCAAACTAACAATAACAGCAACAGTAGTCAAACAAAACATTCCTGAATTACCCACAACTTTAATAATTATAGTACGGGTATTTAGTCTCGTACAAATTTCATCGGGGATAACACAATGTTTCAGGGGCACCCAACGGCAATTTTCGGGAAAATATCTGTTCGGAAGACGATTTGAGTTCTAGAATTTTCGGAAAATTTCTTACTTGCCTGCCTCTCCTAGGATTTTCGAACATCTACAAAATGGTATAATTACCTATTTTTAACGGATTTTGACCTTAAAAAAGACCACCTAGAATTTTCGGGAGCCTTTTCCTGGCTGAAATTTTCGAGAAGGTAAGTTTTTATCCCTATAATCTTCGGATCACTAGACTTTCAGCTAGGAAATCCGAACAGATGAAAAGTTTTTAGGGGATAAAAATATGCCTATATCTACCGTTTGAATACTAAAATACGTTCAACAATGCTATGTTAAGTGGTTTTGAACTATGTCCTCGTTGGATGCCCCTGATATTTTGCTATGCACTAGAATTATATTTTGTGAGCTTTGTTGTATAACCCATTTTCAAGAATAACCGAGCTATAACGGATGATAGGTAGCGAAAATACAATTATATTGTACATATTTTTAAATTAAGTATAAATGAAGAAAGAAAAGGAGTGAAGTATATGTTTGGGGTTCATGATCCCCAAAATCCAGCGAATGTTTGATTCGCATTTCTCCCCAAGTTATTACAAGTTTGAGATAAGCTTTCTTGAACATCCAAAGTACATTAAAAACCCGCAAGTACGAAAAGGCATTTTTCCGACTCACCCTAAACAGGTTCTTTGAGTGATTTTACTTGACCCGTGCCGAACAGATATTAATAACTAGTACAAAATAGCTACAAAAAGACAATGATATTAGTGCATAGTGGTGCGTACACTGTAGTATTCTACTACCTACCGACTAAATTGTATGACTTGTATCTAGGTTCCTTACCTTTCTTAGGGGTTTTTACTGTGGTACTTCAACAGCTACCCAGATAATTCAAAAACCAAGACAAAGAACTTGGCTAGCTATCTCGTGGGAAGGCTGCATTGTTTTGGCGGCGGAGCAGAAAAGTGTGGTTACAAGTCAATTTGAACTTGGGATCTTCCCTCGCGTCGCTTCGCGTGTTGAAAGTACCCAGGGCACAAGAATCCTGCCAGCTACACAGGCTTCCAATCTCGCTGTTTTTTATTCACCCACACCTTACGGTGACATGAGCATATATTCTATAAACACTATTTCACATGTCTAATTATAAAATGAATAATCATAAGAAAAATAATAATGATAATAATAATAAAAATATATTTTTTTCACTTTTTGGGCTTTTTGAACACTTTAGAATAAACTAACAGCTCTACGCTATTTATATACAATTCATTTCGATTAAAATAACCAACTAATTCCGATTAAAAAAATTCATTTCAATTAAAAAAAAAGTTATCGAATACTAACAGGAGCAACAATGACAACAATGCCAACTATTAAAATCCTATTTACAATTAATTCGCATTAAAAAGATGAAGAAGAAGAAAAAAAAAACCTATTCATTGAAAACACTATTGACAACTCCTGTCGATTTAAAAACATTTAATTTAGCTTAGAAAGAATTAATTTAACTAAGAAAAATTATATAAATTTAAAAAACAAGTATTACTAAGAAAAAAAAATCTAGGCCTAAAATTATGAATACAGATGTAGACCAGATACAGCGAGAGTGAAGTCTGCTGAGACCTCAATAATAATAATAATAATAATAATAATAATAATAATAATAATAATAATAATAATAACAATAACAATAACAATAATAATAAACAGTTAACAAAACAATAGGAAACAACAATTACGAAAGGGTTATAACGTTATGATAAAAAAAGATCATTTTTCCGTTGTAGACCAGCTACAGTCTGTTAAATAATGATAAAACAATTGGTTTGCCGCGCGCACGTACAACTATATACGTAAAACTTCTGAGTGAAAAAATACCTGCTTTTAATCTATTCAATTACTTCAAGTTCTTACAGTAAATATGTTAGCGTCCTACATTCAATTTCTTAATATCAATTTCTATATGGAACTAAGTATTTTCGCCCAAGGTAAAAAATATATCAAAACTGGAGTCTACCTTAGGTAATAATAAAATACTGATAGAAAAAATATAATAGACAAAAATATATATTTACATACACCTTAAAAACTAAATTGGCCTAATTCTAAAACAGTTCTCTAAAAATTATTTACACGTTAAGAAAGCCAATAAAAAGTAATACTTTTTTCTAATTATGTATGGTAGATTAAAAGATGAATGTGTTTCTAGGCTGTAGGTTAAAATAGCGTTATTATCGAAATCCGAATCGCTTGGACATATAGTTTCTTTCTGTCTTTCCTTTATTTTTTCCAGTTAGGGGGCTTTAGCATCGACGACGGCAACGGAAGAAAACGGTCACTTTTAAAATGAATTCGGCGCGTTTTTTTTTTTTTAAAGACGAATTTCCCTGGAGTTGATTTCTTGGCGACCGGACTCAAGTTTAGAAAGAGCCGAGAGAAAAATTCGTCGTTGCTTTTTTACGTTCTCCATAAAACGTAAAATTAGGCATTTTTACGTCAAAGAACTGTACAAAATAGTTGATGCACGTGCAAAGTTTTTGTTTTGCTAATCAAACCTATTGATTGCTTTTTTGCCGTTCTCGTTGCCGTCGCCGGCGCCGTTGCTAAAGCTCATTAGGGAATTTAAGCAAATAAGTTTTTGAGCGACGTCAACCGGAAGTGAGGCCTTCTCACTATAAATATGCCTTAACTCTGACAAATTTGTATTGCTAAGTTTATTTTCTCTTATAAAGACGATTTACGCGAGAGTTTCAACCAAACCACTGCCCAACGATGCAAAAAGTCCACTTCCGGTTGACGTCCCTTGCTCAAAAACGCTGTTGATACCTGCGAAGGTATCTCCCCAAAATAAATTATCCGAATCTAAGCTTGCTTACAGTGAAGTTCTGTATCTCGCAAAACTTTGAAATTAAGAAAAAGGGAAAACCATTTACTTTCTTTTACCATCCTCTTCGTTTTTCTTTATAGAAAAGTTGAGGAAATTGGCTTGATTTCATATTATATTATTATAATACCATCTGGTCACAGAGATCTCAATCTCGTTCCCAGAGTCTGTAATAAGCAGTGAAAAAAATTTCACGTTTTCCAGTGAAATCCGTCTAAAATTTTACATCATGAGTTGTTCGAAATAAACAAAGCTGTTTTGTGGCTATTAATTTCTTGGCAGTAATGAATGAAACCATCAAAACTGAATCGCGGATACATCTGGATTCACTGTCCATCTGATTTAATCGAAACTAAAAAGTGATTCTCTAGTTCCTCTACAATATCCAACCTCTTAAAGTCGTCCTCTTTCAGAGTTTTGCAAAAATCATACACGGTCAAATTTGGCTTGGTCGCTTTCACAAAGTCCAAGACTGCTTTTCCACGATCACCGGCATTTAATGGCGCATTAGCCAGAGCTGCAATGCCGGGGTCTTCCATGTCGTATTTAGAACCAATTCTTCTCCAGTCTCCACAACCGTGTTTCCTTGTTTCCAGTAGCAATGCCACACGGTCCATGATGCCTAAGTCTAACTCTGTCAGACGTTTCAGTCCTGAAAACGAGTAAGGGTAAGTTTTTTTTGGCAATTTTAAAGCACATAAGGTCATTTACATTGTATGTAAGGATTCAAAAGTACAGCAGTTGTCACATCAGCGCGACAGCAAACTATGAACGCTAATTAACTTTTATTGACCATTCAGACTGCAAGCGGCAGAAAGTGATTGATACAGCTATTTGCCTTGAACAAGATGTATTATAGGTAACGTATTAGATGTATATATAGATGTATTATAGGCGAATATAACAATGGACTTGACCTCAGCGTAGTGGACCCTTCACCCCGTTTAATTAAATGGGTGCGGACAAATTCTTGAACGGAAGAATTTTTTACCTGCGCAACCCGTTTACACGGAACCGGAACCGTGTAAATTGTGTTAGAGTAGTGTTCATACAGATGTATGAGTCTGCACAAATTCTTGCCAATGTCAGCGTTAGAATGGCTTCTTTAAAACAAAGACGCGTACAGGGCTCCTACAGATTTTGGATCCAAAATTCAAGACTTTTTCCAAAACGATAATTCATTTTTCCAGACTCAAGGTTATCAAAAAGCTGATCAATACAGACCTTGAAAAAACGCAAGAACAAAGCTTTTTTCATGACGCGCTGCAAACATATGAGCGATATTGAATCCACCAGGAAATTGAGTAATTTTAATTCTTAGTGGACAAAAACCTTGCACATTTTTACATTTTTCAAGGGTTAAAGATGTAATTAGTCTTCTGTAATAACACTAAAGAAGAAAATGAAAATGAATGTCAAAGTTCACAAACTTACATCTCACACATGAAATTTCCGAATTTTTTCTGTGTTTTTACAATTCTTGTGAAATTTGATATTCTCTTTCTCGGACTCCCATGAGAAATTTTCTTCGGCGTTATTACAGATGACTACTTACATCTTTAGCCCTTGCAAAATGTAAAAAAGAATGCAATATTCTTAAGATTATTCTGGTACAAGTAACAATGAAGGTTTTTGTCCACTGAGAATTAATATTACTCAATTTCCTGGTGGCTTCCGTCTTCATTGTTAATAAGGAACTTAAGCACCAGACGTTCTTGGTACCAGGGACGCCAGCCGGAAGTAATTGTGCAGCATGACAGCCACTGCGCATGTCAAGACGTTCTTGGGCTGTAGTCACGGACTTCAAAACACGAGTTCTCGGGTTGAAACCAGAGGTTCAGAAACGTGAGTATGAACACAGTTAAAGTTGTTAATATTTGATGTCCAGTATAACAGTTTCCAATCCTTGTATGTTCTTTTGTTATGTTAGAACTTTAAAGGCGTAGTAGAATCTTTGAAAGACATTTTCAACTGAATTATTCTGTCCGCGTTCGTGATGGTTTCACGTTGGTTTGCTTAACATTTGGCGCGGAAACCGCGTCCCCGATCCAGTTCTGTGCGGCCAACCATGCCGTTCGTGAATCAAGAACGTCTGGTGCTTAAGTTCCCTAATGATGTCAAAACAAGACCAAAACGCCGCCGATACTCACTCATTCCATTAAGACCCGGATGATGGATGACGTCAAGTCTTGCAGTATTTGACTTTTCGGCCTCTCCGTATAAATCTTTATAGCTCACACGACACATGTAACATCCAAAATCCCGCAGCTGAACAGGATTCAGTTCAAGAACAGATTTATCCTGCCCAATTAATGCTACATCATCTTTAAACCACTGATACATGAAATTCTTGCTCTTTTTTTCAAGCTTACATGCTAGCTCAACTTTTGATCCTTCTTTTGGAGTTTGCGACTTTGGATGCTTGGCTATCTTTATCGGCTCTATTGAAAAAAAAAAAAAAACATAAATCAAGTGAATATAGGCATCTCAATGGATGGCCAAACATGAACCTACAGTGGAACCCCGTTAATACGGTCACCAATGGGCTAGGCTATTTTGCGGGCAAGGATCAATTATGATATGAATCCAATGAGTTTTAATAGACTTGAAACTTAAACTTAAAAAAAAAAAAAAACTGGCCGTATTAACGAGGGTTTTTTTACAAGAAATATATTACCGTTTCACCAGGCGGTGAAAAAAAGTGGCCGTAATAACAATGACCGTATTACCAAGGTGGTTGTATTACCAAGGGGTTTCACTGTATACAAGGACGGATATTTTGTGATTTGTGAAATTCCAATCTCCAAGGAGCATATTATGAGCGTTCTCTAGGCTCGATTTCCGCCGCTCTCCCAGCTCCAGTCTTCCCCTCCCGAAAAGACGGCTGGCATTAGAACCAATACGTTCTCTTGACCTCACAATTTGTTCCGTCTCATCCGGACGGTAGCTAGCAAACCCGAAGGACTAGAGCCTGTATTTCCGAACACGTTTTACTAACTAACTTGCGTTTACCGTTACATGATTATTTCTACTACCAGTGGCCCACGATGCAGACGTAGTTCCCTAGGCGGGAGGGGTGAGATGGTTAGAAGGAAGCCCTACGAGTAAAAGGCACGAGTCCCAGTACATGTATAGAGATAAACGGGCGACGACAGGGTATTTTCTTCCTCCCTACCCTACACCCCACTTGGCCCTTTCGCTTTCCCACCTTTCTGACCAATTTTTCAGGTTTTCTTCTCTTTCAATATCGAAAATCCATGGTGACTTTAGCCTAGAAATCCTTAGCCTGCGTGGCAGGCACAGGTTAGCTTTTTCGGTTACGCCATGGATAGCGCGTGAGGGGAACACGTGCGTGCGCGCATCCTCGAAATCTCTCCCTTCACACTAAAGAAACCGGCGCCTCGGAAAATACTGAACACTGGTACTAAAAACTGCTTTAGACCATAGTTAATAGAGTGGAATGGTCCTGAAGCCCGTCAGACTCCATTAATACCTGTATTTGTTTTTTGGGACTTGACGATGCACCACGTTCAATAACATTCCTATCATTCTCATCTTATTGACCAACAAAAACTTTGTCCATCAAATGTCGATTGTGTTCAGTCAGTGAGCTCCCAGCATAACATGCTGCAAAGTTGTTTTTATCTTGGATTCTAATGCTACCTTTCTTAACCAGTCTCCTCTACTAACTAATACGTTCGGACAGAGCATAATTTAATTATCATGCATCTAAAACATAACCATGCAGTTTTATCACTGATAAACTTACCATGTGCTTCAGAATCCTCAAAAAAGACAACAATAAACTTAAGATTAATAAAAACAACTTAATAAGGTTATATCACCACAGGAAAAAAAGTTTTAAATTAAAATTATAGCTAATTTCCGAAGTTTCAGCAAAAGAAACATTACAGTCTTCTATATATTAGTAAGTCCTTTGTGACTTTAAACACATTGACACTTAAATAAATACATATAATTGTACTTGTTTTTGCTGTCGTTGTTGTTGAGGTTTCTCTTAATACTTTTTTATGCCTACAAATAGTGATGACAAAAATTTTGAATTGGACTACCACAATGAACAAAAGTCAGGATGAATAACTTAAATTATTTTATGGAACTAAATAAATTTATACCTCATCAGATTCTAAAAGAGAATTATCCCTTTTCAATGAGATTTTCTCTACAAATTCTCCAATACTTCTTGAGGAGAAACTGCACTTTCTAAACTCACCTAAAAAAGAAATTAAATAAAACAATTTTAAAAACAGAACAATAAATGTAAATTGCAGATTATGTTAATTGAAGTAATAAGTTTAACATTACTGACCAGTACTGGTTTGTGAATCTTGGCTGCCTTGTCGGCTCACAATTAAGGGCTTTTTGTTATTTGTTGATTTCTGTTTTTCTTCTGGCAGAGCCACTAAAACAATACTGTCTTTCACTGTTAAAGGGCAAAAAGAAACTTCAAATTACTGTAATTTCAAATCACTCATTTTATAATAGTCTTTTCAGTTACATAAAAAAGTAAACTAATTGTCACCCATGTACTTAGCTGACGGTACATGTGCAGTTATAATATACGTGTTACCTATTATTTTACAACTGCAAATGCAGACTACAGGAAAAAGAAAATTTCAACTGTTTATGTCAGAACACATTCAACAACAAGTTGCAAGTTTAAATTGTTCATCACATGGGAAATAATTATATCGATGCAGCAAAAAAATGGTTTGATATTTCATTGTGTTTAATATAATAAATAGAAAACTACATGGCCACACTGAGATATGAATTTCTCTTTGGGTGTTGAAAAATATTTCACTAATGTTTCCACCACTCTCTCATGCAATAATTTTTGCAATGAGATACCAGGAAAGTTTTGTATCTCCACGCAGTCATGTATAATCCTCTATTAATAAAAATACATTGATGTATCTTAAGCTGGCAACCAAATGTTATTGCAACCATAACCAGTTATAATAATTATTGTGTTTGTAAACTACTGTTCAGTAACTTTTATGGACCTACCTGGTACAGGTTTTGGTTCTTCAACTTCAATTACTTGTCGTGATGTCTGGGGTGTTCCATGATAGGATGAATTATAACAGTTACTGTCAAATGTAACTCCTCTAGGCTCTGTTCTTGGGCCTTCACTAACATATGCATGTGATGCTGAAAAAAAAAAAAGCGTTATTGATCAAGCATAAGGTCAAGACGGCTGGATATTGGCTGAATTTAAATTGTACTAAAGTGTACTACTGTAACACTGCTGGACAGCAATTTTGGGAAAGGAAAACTTACATGTATGTGTATTTGCTGATCCATTTCTTTGTTCACCAGAAGGTGCTTCGGGTTGTTGTTCTAATGACCTCTTTCTTTTCTTCCAACAGCAATATGCCATTAAAAGCAAGGCCCCTACAGCAATTACAAAACCAGCCACACTAACTCCAATAATTGTTGGTAATGATTTTTTAGATTCAGTGGCACCTGGATTAGAACTGCCACAATTCTTATCCGGCCTAGGAGTGCAATCTTTGTCTGTGCCTAGTCCGGCACATTCTTGAACCTTTTCATCTTCTCCATCCAAACAACAGGCAGAACACTCCTGGCAGTTGTGAACAGTCTTGCTCATGAAATATCCTTGCTCACATTTTCCACTGCATACCGTGTCATTTTTGTTGGTACACTCTGCTTTCTTTATCTCATGCTCTGCACACTGATGACAAGATTTACATGGAGAAGAATCATATTCACTGGAAAATGTTCCTGTTTTGCAGAGACGGCACTCAATCATTGTTGGACGACCTTGCAGAGTACTGCCACATTTTGGGTGTAATCCCAATCCTTTGTGGCACGTTTCACAGGGCAGACAACTCTGAACAGTTCCAGTTGAATTTACAATTGTGTACTGGTTTTTACCACAAATAATTATTCCACCATTACTTGGCTGTATGACCTTCAAAGAAAATAAGTTTTAATATTTATCAACATGGCATGTTTTAAAGTTTGCAGCCCTAACAAGGTTTGCTCACTTTGTGCTTTCCTTAGCACACCCCCAAAAAATGCTAAAAAAATTATGCCTGTTCTGCAGGCTATCACTGTAGAGGTGCTGCTATATGGGGGATTCTGTGAACATGGCATCAATAAAAATCATATTGATACCATATTAATAGTTAATAATAATTAACATTAATAATTAATTTTGCTGAACTCCCCAATGGTAAACCAATAAAGTTAACATTATGTTGTTGGTGGTACATTATATCCTGTGCACAGCCACCCCTCCCCTCAGGAAAAAATTCAGAAATTTATTTTGGGAGAGGTGGATAGGGTAGGTAGGGGGCTGCTGTACACATACATGTTTCAAACAAAACCATGTGACACTCAAAAGTCAAAAATGCCTATAAATCAGAGATGAAAATGGTTGAAAGTTTAAAACGAAAAGAATAGTTTGTACATCTATATATAGTTTACTATTAATATTAAATATGTTTGACAGCAAGGATGCACTTTATTATTTTTCCCTTACTCGTGTGGAAGGGCAGCTAAAGTTAAAGTGAATGCAGAGAGTCCATCTGCCAGGCAAGAAAATTGGCCATTAAAGGGTAACAGACAAACTGTACATCAAAAGGATGTTCTCACTGCAATATTTACAACTGGTTATTTTCAGTTAGTTTCATTTAGCCTGAAAACACTTGAGCTGCTTTTTTCACAATGCCACCAGTAGTTTGCCTGCAAAATGATATGTGAGGGACAACCACCAAAATTCCATACTCGATGACAAGTCACTACCCAGATCTGGGTAGTTTTGTGATGCCTCATCAGCGTCATCAAACATCACTTTGCAGGAAAACTAGTGGTGATGTCGCAAAGGGTTGGCTGTAAACCCACGCCTCCAGCCATCTTTTCAGAGGGAAAAATGTGAACGGCAGTTGGAAATCAAGCCTTAGCTATTTTAACAGTGAAACCAATCAGTTTGAGATCAAAATGACAAATGACAACCAACAAATGCTTTGATTATAAATACATGTACAATTTGCAGGTCCAGTCGCAGGTCCATATGAAGGTGCAGTTGAAGGTTGTAGGGTTAACTCAGAACTCTTACTTAATGACACCTGCATGCCTACAAATTTCACCAGCTCCAAAGTGCACTAGAATATTATTTTGGGTGTTACAAAGTATGTATCTCTTTTCCTGAGAAGTACTATTATATAAAGCCCTTCCAAGAGAAACAAAATGATAGGTGACATGATATGGCCCCGAAAACTGGCGACAATCCTCTCAGAAAGCACCAACAAATATAGTCAGAAAAGGAGAGACGTTAATTATTATTGTGACAGGGACAATCCATTTTTTTAGTTGTGAAAGTGACATCTGTCCACTTTTGCATTTTGGGTGTTTTGGCAGCAAAATAACAAACTACTCTTCCATTTTTCCTAACATAGTATTAAATAATAATAATATTTATCCAGGGAGCCCACTCGCCTTAGCGGTTTTCAGTGGGGCCCTGCAAATCATAAATGACATGTTAAAAAAAACTACTTTAAAAATTAAATACTAAGAAAAGAGAGAAAAATTAATATTTACATATTGCAGTTTAACAATAAGATAGGGCATTATTTACAAAGTTTTGCAAGCTTTGCCTTAAAGAAGGACTATGATTTGCAGTTTTTAATGTCATTGTCTATAGGTTATTCCAGTCCTTAGAGGCTTCATTGAAAAATGAAAGTTTGCTTGTCCCAGTTGGTGCACAGGCGAGGAAGGTGTAAATCATTGCTTCTGCAATTTTGATAAGAATGTCGAAGACTACCATATTACGTCTGATGTCAAATTTAAAATCAATTTCCCCAGAAAGATA
Organism: Porites evermanni; assembly: GCA_942486025.1. Classification (NCBI taxonomy): domain Eukaryota; kingdom Metazoa; phylum Cnidaria; class Anthozoa; order Scleractinia; family Poritidae; genus Porites; species Porites evermanni. The sequence goes on along the minus strand of CALNXI010001145.1, from coordinate 65,381 downwards.
TTTTTGCATCCTAACACAGTGATGGAAGTGTCTTCTCTTTGAGAGGGTTCTATAGGTCCAATCTATCTAGTGCCATGGTTGATGAACTTATTGGTGGTAAATTAAGCAGAACCTTGGCTGGGCCTTCACAGTTTTAAAGAACTTGCAGCTGACCCATAAGTGAGTCATTTTGTCACCCCACACTGTGTCTCCACAGTCAAACAGTGGGATGATTAAGCAATTGTATAGTGTTAGCTTAGCATGTAATATAAGGCAAAAGATGTCATAATTATTCTCTTTAATTTAATAACATTTTCTGTTATTTTCTTTGGACCTTTTTCTAATTTTAGTATTGGTCAAGAGCAGTTTNTTGGTGCACAGGCGAGGAAGGTGTAAATCATTGCTTCTGCAATTTTGATAAGAATGTCGAAGACTACCATATTACGTCTGATGTCAAATTTAAAATCAATTTCCCCAGAAAGATATTTTTGCATCCTAACACAGTGATGGAAGTGTCTTCTCTTTGAGAGGGTTCTATAGGTCCAATCTATCTAGTGCCATGGTTGATGAACTTATTGGTGGTAAATTAAGCAGAACCTTGGCTGGGCCTTCACAGTTTTAAAGAACTTGCAGCTGACCCATAAGTGAGTCATTTTGTCACCCCACACTGTGTCTCCACAGTCAAACAGTGGGATGATTAAGCAATTGTATAGTGTTAGCTTAGCATGTAATATAAGGCAAAAGATGTCATAATTATTCTCTTTAATTTAATAACATTTTCTGTTATTTTCTTTGGACCTTTTTCTAATTTTAGTATTGGTCAAGAGCAGTTTCTTGAGGGAGAAGAGCTAATAACAATTAATTCTTTCCAGGCCCTATACAATTTACTGTATCTTCCGTAACTTCCAAATTGAGTATCTCAAAAATTTATGGTGAACCAACAGCAACATTTTTGTGACAGCTTCATTTTTTCTAAACCTACTAGGCGGCAGGCAGTCTTAGAAGTGACTGACAAAGCGACAAGGCCTCTACATAGACAGGGGGAACCACTGAGACGGCTGAACAAAAAACCCATAGTAATCCATATTTTCTATAAATCTTTCACAAAACAATGCCAACAAAGAAATTTTCAACTACTTTTAATATTCAAACATTAGGACCATTTATACGAGGAACACTAAGACGAGTCTTTCATTGGACGCGTCCTAAATAAGACAAACTATCCTGTATTTATATAAATGGCACATTAAGACGTAACTTAAGCCTTGTTCACACTTGCGACATAACGAACGACGTAAGAAGGTTGTTATGTCGCAAGTGAGAACATGTAGACATAACGACATAACAGCAACAAAATGACATTGACATAACAACATAAGGAAAAAACTGATTATTTCCTTTAATAGTAGTTATGTTTACGTCATTATAAATAACAAAGAACCAATCAGGGCATCTCAAAAATATCAAACCTAGTCTCTCTTGCTCAAGCACAATTTTCAAGATGGTGGTTGCAGAGGAGGTTGAATGTGTTGATGAACATATGCATCCAGATATCAACGAACTGCTTTCCAAAGGCATTCATCGATATTCCATTTTAAAGATCACAAGATGAAATCGGATGCTTGGAAGAAAATAATATTCCCTGTCACCCAACCCAAGCTCTTTGACAAGGTTATAGTACTGGCTATCGGCTCTTCTTGCTTCCTCTTGAAATATTGGGCGTACCCAAATTTTTCTTGTCATAGTTGTCTTATTTTGGAGACTTTTTCTTCACCTTCTTATTAGAAAAAACAACACAATGGCAAACGCCATGAGGACGGCCTCCACCATTTTGTTTTCTCTACTGGACATACAGTAATGTTGTTATGTCAATGTTCACAATTGCGACATAAGCATCTTATGTCGTTAAGTCTCAGTGTGAACCAGGCTTTAGCAAAGATGCGTCTTATTGAAGAGCAGGTGTTAGGGGCTTTTCTTAGGTAAGACGCGTCTTAGCTAAATTTCAAATGAAATGTGCCTCTTATACGGGATGGTTTGAGTCTTATTTAGGATGTGCCCTATGTAAGACTACCCTGCAAGCAGACTAAAAAGGCTACATTTCGCTGTGTGAACTGGAGTGCGAAAACTGGCCTCTGCCAACAACCGTTCAATTTTCTATCGTGCATGAGCAAAATTCATCACCCGATTCGCAAGCAAAATTAATTGTCAGGTCTGACGTCAAATCACGCCAGATTCACGAGATAAAAAATTGTGACAACTCTGATCTGCTACCCAAGACTCACACAATGCTCTAAACCGGTCAAGAACAGGAAAAAAACGTTTTTTTTTAATTTGTTTGTCCAGATTTCTGGACGGATTTGAACGGTTGTCGGCAGAGGCTACTTTTCGCACGACAGCTCACACAGCGAAAATTTAATGTAGCTTCTGCTCCCGGGGTAACGTAAGACGCCTCTTATTCTTGCACGTTTAAACGGCCCTATTGTTCAAATGCTCATTAATTCGACCAATAATTACGCCATCTCTCAATCGAGATCTTCGCTTAGAAGTATAGTTGTGTAGTAAAATCACCACAACTCTTTAGATAAGGAATATAATACGTGGTAAACAAGACTATTCCAAAACACGTACACTACCAACGAGAAGAAAAGTTTGAGGCTCAAGAATTTGAGATCTGTTCACTTTAGAAAGGCGCGAAAATAATCGTGACCGGGATCACGGTTTTTTAAATGATAAGCTTAAATAAAAGTTTGCTCTCCTTACCAAACATGCGCCAAAAATAGGTAATGCGAACAGAGAACATCTCATTATATCGACGATTGTATCACATGGATCTGAAACAGAAACCCAAATCAGGTAAAATTATCCCTCATCTTCTGGACTCTAAGCTTATTAAGTATAAACGCAAAGCGGAAAAACCAGAAACCACTTCAGAAACCCTACACCACCATAAGCCAAGCACAAATTCGTAAAATAACGGCGACGATACGAATACTTTTGCAAGTTGTAATTAATGATTAAATCAAAGCCTGGTTAACATATTATATACTAACACCGGTTTGCAAATCTGCAAAATTTAATTTAGCTTCTACATATATCTCATCCGGTTTCTAGCAGGACAGATCATTACGGAGAAATTTAAACTGGTATCAAAACCAAAACAAGATGACTTGGGCACTAAAACGATCGCTGCTTACCTCTTATCAGATGGAAAAACAAAACAATGTCCTTTGAAAGCAGATCTTATAGGTTATATTAAAAGGAAGTGCTATTTTGCAAGATTACGCTGAGCTTGCTGAACGTCCATGAATGGTCCATGAATGCTCCATGAATGCACAAGTACGTCAGCGGTTACCGTGCTGACCGCATCACAAGATTGCGTTTAATAACTCAAGCGTGATTACAACACGTGCCAAGTTTTAAAAGTCAGTATCGGACAATCGAATTATATAATTTTTCAATTTAATGTGTTTTACGTTTTTGTTAAAGCTCACCCTTGAGTTTTAAAGCCGCCATCCCGCGATCTCGAAGGAAGGTTAGCCCCCTCCGCAGGCAGGACAGGAGGCTACATCTGACCTAGCAAAACCGCAACAGTGATCAAAATAAGTATGATGACGGAGGGTGTTATTTGCAGGTTGCAGGTTGCTGGTTAGAATTTCAAGTACGCGCGAACGGTCAACGCGAAACTGATTTTGTGAAAAAAAAACAAAACAACAACAACAACAACAACAACAACAGCGTCACGTCACTTAACAGCGTCACGCAAACCGCAAATAGTCCCAGGAAATTGTTTTTTGCAGGAGCCCATGGGCTCTAGACGTGCTACAAGTCGACTTGAGTTAGATTTTGCAACCGGAGCCCTATAGATCAAAATTTCTCAGCTTCACACTTTTAAAAATAACAAGGAATGCTAAAAAAAAAAGGATGTGGAAATTTCCACGTGCCGGCCAACCACGGCGTTAGAATTTGATACGTGACAGAAGGTCACGCCGAACGTGTCACGCTTATAATACTTCCAAAACAGTACACTTTCAAAGGAACAAAATAAAAAGAACGTACCTAAAGAGAGCAACGCACACATTGAGGGCCAGTCGGATGTAATTCATCGCATGATCTGCAATAACATCAATATTTTGCTTTCTGTTGAAATTCTCCATCACACCCTCCACGTGCTCGACCACGGCGTACTGATTCCAACAAGAACCATACATTACCGGGGGTGGGGGGGAAACACTCCCTCATTTGGCCTATACGGGTATGTGCCGCTGAACAGGGTATGGTTTTCAGGGTCTTGAGTCTTAAACAGGGTATATAATTTCACTACTGGGCGTCTTGAACAGGGTGTCTTTTTAGACCCGAAGCCTTAAACAGGGTGTGAATTTTGGTGGTGTGCGGTGTGCGTGACGCTGTAACTGAAAGACAGTTTTTATTCTCAAAATCACTTTAGCGTTGACTGTTTGTGCGTACTTCAAATTCTGACCTGCAACCTGCAACCTGTAACCCGCAAATTACACCCTCCGGTATGATGAAAAATCAAACTCTTCTTCCTAAGAAGCCGGGGGGAGGGTACTCCCGCGAATTTTGGATAGGGGTGTGCTGCGAAGGTTCGTGAACCCTAACCCTATTTAAGGACTAAGAAAGCGAAAACTGATACCCTTTTTAAGGCCCAAAGCCGAAAAATTACACCCTATTCAAGGAAAGAACAAAATTATTCATAGCATGGAAAGGAAAACTCTATTTCTTGGCTGTAACATTGGATGTATAGCATCAAGCATAGAATACTAGAATACTTAAACGGATACATCAAGTTTAAAAGAAACTGTTCGTTTAGGCGGGCATTTTCACACTGCAGTATTAGATAACTGACAATTAAGCTACCCTATCTAAGGACCACACCAGGGACACAGAAACAAAAGGGTAAAAAAAGATACCCTATTTAAGGACCGAGAACCTCAAAAACCATACCCTATTCCGCGCCTCGTACCTATATAGCCCATATATGGGAGTACCCCCCCCCCC
>CALNXI010001145.1:45743-57746 GCA_942486025.1 Porites evermanni | reverse complement strand
GAAGATAAAATGAGGCCACAATTATCCAGCCATCTTAACCAAATTTTAAGATAGGAAAGTAAAACAAGCTCAAATTGCTTCAAAAATGACAGAGAACACAAACCACAGCAAAAGTAAGTTTATTCATGGTTTATTTTAATTCTTTGCCACACGATGAGCTCAGATTAGGCGATGGTTATATATATTTTTGTTTTCATTTTTTTAGCAAACGCATGCGCTCACATATTGAGCTTGGTATGCCTGTGGTAAATTACATACAGGGCAGTTCAGTCAGTCAACCAAACTAATAAACTTCTGAACGTAAGCTTAAGACCGCTTAATTATCATATTATATTTTTGTTTAAGGAGACGAGTGTTCCTTCGGCAACAACAACCTCTGCCATTTAAACGCGTCGTGCATTACCACAGCGGGTTCATTTCGCTGCGTGTGCAACTCGGGATTCAGTGGGAACGGTTTTGACTGTAGTGATATAAATGAATGTTCCTTTGGTACACATCTTTGTAGCAGTGCAGCAAACTGCCTCAATACACCCGGCTCGTACAGGTGCAGTTGTTCAGCGGGTTTTACAGGAAATGAGAAGTCATGTCATGATGTCGACGAGTGCGCAAGCGAAACTCACAATTGTCATGAGCATGCATCGTGCAGAAACACCGCTGGTCCCTATGATTGCAAATGCAATCAGGGTTACCATGGAAATGGGCTCAACTGCACAGACATCGACGAATGTTCTTCGCACAATTACAGCTGTCACTCAAATGGGAATTGTGTGAATTTTCCAGGATCGTTTAATTGCACTAGCCAGAATGGATTCACAGGTAATGGTTTTGACTGCAATGATATCGATGAATGTCTTTTGAAAGAGGAATATTGTGGAATCAGACATCTTGTGTTAATCCGTTTGGCTCTTTCTCTTGCACCCCAGACTGTAAGCTGGGTTTTGCCGCTAATGTAAGTGGATGCGTGGACGTCAACGAATGCGAGCTCAACGAACATAAGTGTGATACGAAGTCTTCATTTATCAACTCGGATGGTTCTTATCACTGTAATTGTCTGCAAGGATACACTGAAGATGGTTTCAATTACACTGATATTAACGAATGCACCTCTAACGTTCACCCTTGCAGCAAAAATAGAACATGTCGCTACTCACCTGGGTCGTACTAATGTGTTTGCGATGAAAAACTTGACAGCTGTGTTCCAATCAATGGCTGCTTTCCGGGGCGTCATAGAAATGCCATTTGCACTGAAGTCAATGGTTCATTTATTTGCAAGTGTATAACTGGATTCATTGGTGATGGACAACTCTGCACAGGTAGTTCATACCTCTTGTTTGTATGCGGCGTGCATTTGAGGTGTAACCAGGCAACAGTTTCGTCCCATGTTAGTAATGATATGGACTCCGGAATTCGGGAAAATTTTGGCTTGTCGAATCCGGATTTCCGGGCTTTGGAATCCATTATTCAGCACAAGGAATCCGGAATCCCACTGACGATTAGAATGCGGAATTTAACTGCCACTGACAGAGAATCCGGAATCCACAGAGTTGTTATTATGTGGGTTTTATTTAGTCTGAAGTTGATTTCGGATGACGCATTTTTGGCTACGTACGCAGGTTAACGCACGTAAATTTAATCACGTAAATAAAACAAAGGCAAGATAAAAAGTACTGAGCTTAACGGAGAAGTTGAGCGAGGTTCAACTTTCATGCTTACGAGCGACCTTTCACGCATTGCCTCTATTTTAGGGACCGATTTTTGATTTCTGCACTTATTAGTCTTAATTTTACCTAGAGGGTCGATAATTCCACTATTAAACACTGAAGAATTAAAAATAATTTTATGGGCAGTGTCATAGAAAGGAGCTAAAAACCTTAAGTTCAATTTTGATTATTAGTTTTAGCGTCTTTTGTGTATTTCAAAAGATTGAAATCTTATATCTTTGATTAATACTTCGTGTTATCCACAGACTACCAGTTCATCGACCTCTCTCTGATAATATTTTGACACTAAAATGCAAGTTGCAAATTTATCTATGGAAAAGTTACTAGAACTTCTATTTTGTCTAAAAATAATGTTGACCTTGTAATTCACAGCATCGGAACATTGCATTAGACTGTTTTAATATTCTACAATTTGCAGCATATTTGAAAACACATTTTTCTTTCACTTATTTTTATATACACGTATCTTTCCGCTACAGTTATTTTTCTGCTGGTATAAATATGTTTTAAGCATTGAAATTGAATTCTTATTGAAGAGCAGGTGTTAGGGGCTTTTCTTAGGTAAGACGCGTCTTAGCTAAATTTCAAATGAAATGTGCCTCTTATACGGGATGGTTTGAGTCTTATTTAGGATGTGCCCTATGTAAGACTACCCTGCAAGCAGACTAAAAAGGCTACATTTCGCTGTGTGAACTGGAGTGCGAAAACTGGCCTCTGCCAACAACCGTTCAATTTTCTATCGTGCATGAGCAAAATTCATCACCCGATTCGCAAGCAAAATTAATTGTCAGGTCTGACGTCAAATCACGCCAGATTCACGAGATAAAAAATTGTGACAACTCTGATCTGCTACCCAAGACTCACACAATGCTCTAAACCGGTCAAGAACAGGAAAAAAACGTTTTTTTTTAATTTGTTTGTCCAGATTTCTGGACGGATTTGAACGGTTGTCGGCAGAGGCTACTTTTCGCACGACAGCTCACACAGCGAAAATTTAATGTAGCTTCTGCTCCCGGGGTAACGTAAGACGCCTCTTATTCTTGCACGTTTAAACGGCCCTATTGTTCAAATGCTCATTAATTCGACCAATAATTACGCCATCTCTCAATCGAGATCTTCGCTTAGAAGTATAGTTGTGTAGTAAAATCACCACAACTCTTTAGATAAGGAATATAATACGTGGTAAACAAGACTATTCCAAAACACGTACACTACCAACGAGAAGAAAAGTTTGAGGCTCAAGAATTTGAGATCTGTTCACTTTAGAAAGGCGCGAAAATAATCGTGACCGGGATCACGGTTTTTTAAATGATAAGCTTAAATAAAAGTTTGCTCTCCTTACCAAACATGCGCCAAAAATAGGTAATGCGAACAGAGAACATCTCATTATATCGCCGATTGTATCACATGGATCTGAAACAGAAACCCAAATCAGGTAAAATTATCCCTCATCTTCTGGACTCTAAGCTTTTAAGTATAAACGCAAAGTGGAAAAAACAGAAACCACTTCAAAAACCCTACACCACCATAAGCCAAGCACAAATTCGTAAAATAACGGCGACGATACGAATACTTTTGCAAGTTGTAATTAATGATTAAATCAAAGCGTGGTTAACATATTATATACTAACACCGGTTTGCAAATCTGCAAAATTTAATTTAGCTTCTACATGTATCTCATCCGGTTTCTAGCAGGACAGATCATTACGGAGAAATTTATTTAAAACTGGTATCAAAACCAAAACAAGATGACTTGGGCACTAAAACGATCGCTGCTTACCTCTTATCAGATGGAAAAACAAAACAATGTCCTTTGAAAGCAGATCTTATAGGTTATATTAAAAGGAAGTGCTATTTTGCAAGATTACGCTGAGCTTGCTGAACGTCCATGAATGGTCCATGAATGCTCCATGAATGCACAAGTACGTCAGCGGTTACCGTGCTGACCGCATCACAAGATTGCGTTTAATAACTCAAGCGTGATTACAACACGTGCCAAGTTTTAAAAGTCAGTATCGGACAATCGAATTATATAATTTTTCAATTTAATGTGTTTTACGTTTTTGTTAAAGCTCACCCTTGAGTTTTAAAGCCGCCATCCCGCGATCTCGAAGGAAGGTTAGCCCCCTCCGCAGGCAGGACAGGAGGCTACATCTGACCTAGCAAAACCGCAACAGTGATCAAAATAAGTATGATGACGGAGGGTGTTATTTGCAGGTTGCAGGTTGCTGGTTAGAATTTCAAGTACGCGCGAACGGTCAACGCGAAACTGATTTTGTGAAAAAAAAACAAAACAACAACAACAACAACAACAACAACAGCGTCACGTCACTTAACAGCGTCACGCAAACCGCAAATAGTCCCAGGAAATTGTTTTTTGCAGGAGCCCATGGGCTCTAGACGTGCTACAAGTCGACTTGAGTTAGATTTTGCAACCGGAGCCCTATAGATCAAAATTTCTCAGCTTCACACTTTTAAAAATAACAAGGAATGCTAAAAAAAAAAGGATGTGGAAATTTCCACGTGCCGGCCAACCACGGCGTTAGAATTTGATACGTGACAGAAGGTCACGCCGAACGTGTCACGCTTATAATACTTCCAAAACAGTACACTTTCAAAGGAACAAAATAAAAAGAACGTACCTAAAGAGAGCAACGCACACATTGAGGGCCAGTCGGATGTAATTCATCGCATGATCTGCAATAACATCAATATTTTGCTTTCTGTTGAAATTCTCCATCACACCCTCCACGTGCTCGACCACGGCGTACTGATTCCAACAAGAACCATACATTACCGGGGGTGGGGGGGAAACACTCCCTCATTTGGCCTATACGGGTATGTGCCGCTGAACAGGGTATGGTTTTCAGGGTCTTGAGTCTTAAACAGGGTATATAATTTCACTACTGGGCGTCTTGAACAGGGTGTCTTTTTAGACCCGAAGCCTTAAACAGGGTGTGAATTTTGGTGGTGTGCGGTGTGCGTGACGCTGTAACTGAAAGACAGTTTTTATTCTCAAAATCACTTTAGCGTTGACTGTTTGTGCGTACTTCAAATTCTGACCTGCAACCTGCAACCTGTAACCCGCAAATTACACCCTCCGGTATGATGAAAAATCAAACTCTTCTTCCTAAGAAGCCGGGGGGAGGGTACTCCCGCGAATTTTGGATAGGGGTGTGCTGCGAAGGTTCGTGAACCCTAACCCTATTTAAGGACTAAGAAAGCGAAAACTGATACCCTTTTTAAGGCCCAAAGCCGAAAAATTACACCCTATTCAAGGAAAGAACAAAATTATTCATAGCATGGAAAGGAAAACTCTATTTCTTGGCTGTAACATTGGATGTATAGCATCAAGCATAGAATACTAGAATACTTAAACGGATACATCAAGTTTAAAAGAAACTGTTCGTTTAGGCGGGCATTTTCACACTGCAGTATTAGATAACTGACAATTAAGCTACCCTATCTAAGGACCACACCAGGGACACAGAAACAAAAGGGTAAAAAAAGATACCCTATTTAAGGACCGAGAACCTCAAAAACCATACCCTATTCCGCGCCTCGTACCTATATAGCCCATATATGGGAGTACCCCCCCCCCCCGGACTAAGAAGTCAAGGATGAAAGTCGCAAGAAGGCCAAACCGCGCCATTTACTCATCCTTGATCTAAAAGGGGGGAGGGACATGATCAGGGAGGGCGGAATCTTAATTTTTTCTCTACTTTATATTCGAGACTGAAGCACTGTTCTTCACCTTTACCGAGTAGTCTCCACCGGAGTTCTTTAGGTACAGAGGAACCTCGATATAGCGAACCTCTGAACCCTACGGATAGTCAGTCAAATGTGTGAAAAAACATCTCGTTATAACGAAACCTCGTTCTAGCAAACAATTTTTGCCAGTCCCTTGGCACTTCGTTATATCGAGTGGTTTCACTGTATCGTGAATTCCTTACAGTGTTCTCTAGCTAGTGAGCCTGGCCGGCCTATTGCATGCACTCATAGCAAGTGTGTAATAGGCTGATTTAATAGTCCTATCGTAGACCAGGTTCTACCTGGACTTAGGATACTCCCCTTCGGCTCNCCCCCCCCCCCCCCTCTCATATAGATATGTGTCGCCCCAAACTGGTACAGATTTTGCCTACCACCGAATAGACCTCTTCAAATTCCATCAGTTTTAGACGCCAGGTCTGAAAATGAGTGTGGAAAGTAGCATTTCTTGGACTGATCTGCAGGCTCAGCGTTTGGAGAACCGGGCGGTACACCACCACCAAGAACTGCAAAGAGTAACACCCCGGGAGACACCCCTGCTGCCTACAGTCCTCAATGGCAATACCCCACGAGGAAAGGGGATAAGTAGGTACAAGCTACAATACTAGACTACGAGTAGTCCCCCATTTTTCCTCAGGGATAGTAGCGAGCGAAACGCGAGCGCGCGTGAAGATCACTATCTACTATCTAATCTACTATCCCTGAGGAAAAATGGGGTACTACTCGTAGTCTACTACAATACCAAATCGATCACGCTTATTTTATGGGTATCATATTACCTTTTCCACAAGGAAACGTCACACCCACATCGTTTCCTGCTAGGTTTTGAAGTGAGAGCTTTCCAAATTGATATGTTTTGTTACAATTAACCTCGCGTGGAGAGCCAGTGTGCTTCATGCTGTCCACAAGTGAGGTAAGTTTGTAAGAGTACAGTATTTAAAATAAACAAGGATCCAGTGGTTTGCTTCCCCTGGTACCAACGAAAGTATTTTACGTTAGGAGAGACTTGCCATTTTAGCCGATGAAAAGCCTTGACGTTTCGTATGTAACAACATACATCTTCAGAAGTGACTGTTAAAAAGGTTACAGTAAAATTTTAACATCTAGAAAAAAAGCTGGAAGCTAATAAACAGGTGAAAACATTAACTAATGACAACAAATGATAATGACAGACTCAATCTGAAGTCAGCAGGAAATTAACAGATTGTTCGAAAATTTTTACAAAGCGTGGATTCAGACCGGTTTCGAATTCCTCCGTGCGGAAACGATCAGCTACATTGTTTGAAACAGTAAAGAGAAACAGCATGCACTGGGGTTTCAAGCGCAGAGTTGCACAACTCGGTCACGCCCCCCGGCCACCTCAGGCGTGCGTTAAATATGTTCTTCCAACGATCTCGAAAAGAAGCTTAGCCACTTAACTGCAAAAGAAACCGTATTTTTGCGTATTCAAGTTCACGCGAACAGTCAAATAAAAGGTCTGGAGCGAGGCTGAAAACGGAAAGCTAAAAGAAAAACCGACTGTTTTGCATTCTACATGGTCACGTTCTAGTGTTTTTATTCCCAGTTTTAAAACTAACCTTTCAAGAAGATTAAGTGAAAGCTGAAACAGCTTATTTGTGACAGTGGATAAACTTTTAGGGAAATTGATGTCGTGTACCCAACTTGGCACGACTTGGTTTTCTCTTCATTATTTGAGTAGCCTCTTAAGAATGGAAGGATAGGTAAAGGTATAATGACTGAATGAACAATTACCAAAGTAACTTAATTGCCCTTTGATGTAATTTTAGTTCTTAAAATTGCTTTCGCAATACTGTAATAGTATGTACATGTATGGTCATGTAATTAAAGCTCGTTGCTGTTCAGTGTTGTGATTAAAAGAACGAGCCAATCTATGACCGACATTTAGATCAAACGTCAGCCGTTATCGCATTGTAAGTAATTCATCGATTTCTTCCCTCATCACAAACGGTTCGAAAACGGATAGTGAGTGGCACGGCCAGACTTTTTTGAGTGGATGGACATTTCGCCTTTCCCTGAGTTAGGCGGGAAGTCCCGCTATCCGGATAGCAGGCTCTTTGCTAGTCCAGTACGTGGTACAAAACCGCAATGGTGGAGAACAAGTTTAAGGGACTCACCGAGACAAGACAAAAGAAGGTTTACATCAGTTAAAATGGTAGTTTTTTTTGCCTTGCTTTTTTTCTCTTGTCCCAGTGCGTCCCTTGTTCTCCTGCTTGGCGATTTTGTACCACGTGAATGACTAGCTGCGCATGCCAAAAGCCTTAATTTTTCAGGTGTCACAGCTAAAGTTTAACAAAATGCAGTGAAGCATTCCTATTCTCTCAGAGCGTTTGTTCTCGCCTACGTTTATACAGACTGAATAAACCAGGAGATGTTGCTTCCAAGTTTGGAATTTCTTTTAAGAAAAAGTTTTATTTTTTTTTTACAATCCGTCTCTCTTTCAGGAATCCGTTATGCTTTTTTTAAGTTATGCGGCATGACTTGTTGGCTTACATTAACGACGGGCAGCGTCGTTCCGTTCAAATTATGCCCTGTCCTCGGTGGCTCTTCCTTGCTCTTTGGAATATTTCATTGCCATGCTTGCTGTTCTCGAATATCAATGCAGGTATGTCATACAAGTGAAGGAAAAGAAAAGGTTAAAACTTTAAGATAGACAGACTTTATACCGGCGCACTTGTCTTGTGCAACGTATATATTACGTTATTTACCAAAAGCGTGCTCAAGGATATGGGAGGATATTGGCCAATAAGTTGTTTGTTTATTTTATTTGGATTTTAATTTTTCTTCTTTTTTTGGAGAGAGACTAAGTCGAAAACAACTAATCATGAGGTCAAAAAACAAAAACAAAACGAAAACAAACAAAAACAGATAAGGAAGATAAAATGAGGCCACAATTATCCAGCCATCTTAACCAAATTTTAAGATAGGAAAGTAAAACAAGCTCAAATTGCTTCAAAAATGACAGAGAACACAAACCACAGCAAAAGTAAGTTTATTCATGGTTTATTTTAATTCTTTGCCACACGATGAACTCAGATTAGGCGATGGTTATATATATTTTTGTTTTCATTTTTTTAGCAAACGCATGCGCTCACATATTGAGCTTGGTATGCCTGTGGTAAATTACAGGGCAGTTCAGTCAGTCAACCAAACTAATAAACTTCCGAACGTAAGCTTAAGACCGCTTAATTATCAAATTATATTTTTGTTTAAGGAGACGAGTGTTCCTTATATAATTAGGCAACAACAACCTCTGCCATTTAAACGCTTCGTGCATCACCAAAGCGGGTTCATTTCGCTGGGTGTGCAACTCAGGATTCAGTGGTAACGGTTTTGACTGTAGCGATATAAATGAATGTTCCTTTGGTACACGTCTTTGTAGCAGTACAGCAAACTGCCTCAATACACCCGGCTCGTACAAGTGCAGTTGTTCAGCGGGTTTTACAGGAAATGGGAAGTCATGTCATGATGTCGACGAGTGCGCAAGCGAAACTCACAACTGTCATGAGCATGCCTCGTCCAGAAACACCGCTGGTTCCTATGATTGCAAATGCAATCAGGGTTTCTACGGATATGGGCTCAGCTGCACAGACATCGACGAATGTTCTTCGCAGAATTACAGCTGTCACTCAAATGGGAATTGTGTGAATTTTCCAGGATCGTTTAATTGCACTTGCCAGAATGGATTCACAGGAAATGGTTTTGACTGCAATGATATCGACGAATGTCTTCTGAAAGAGGAATATTATTTTTATTTTAGTGGAAATCAGTCATCTTGTGTTAATTCGTTTGGCTCTTTCTCTTGCAGCCCAGTCTGTAAGCTGGGTTTTGCCGCTAATGCAAGTGGATGCGTGGACTTCAACGAAAGCGAGCTCAACGTACATAACTGTTATACGAAGTCTTCATGCATCAACTCGGACGGTTCTTATCACTGTAATTGTCTGCAAGGATACACTGAAGATGGTTTCAATTGCACTGATATTAATGAATACACCTCTAACGTTCACCCTTGCAGCAAAAATAGAACATGTCGCTACACACCTGGGTCGTACTAATGTGTTTGCGATAAAAAACTTGACAGCTGTGTTCCAATCAATGGCTGCTTTCCGGGGCGTCATAGAAATGCCATTTGCACTGAAGTCAATGGTTCATTTATTTGCCGGTGTATAACTGGATTCATTGGTGATGGACAACTCTGCACAGGTAGTTCCTATTTTGACTCCACTACACAACATCAAGAGACAAAACGTAATGGCAAATAAGTTTATTTTGGGACGGCTTGGCGAGAACCAACCCTACAAAGTACTTATGTAAATACAATAATAGGTGATTTCTGGTGAATACCTAATGTACAACTCTCGTAAACTAGCTTTCACAAAAAGAAAAAACTCGTGCTACAAATGGTCGCTCTTGACCTGAATCACCCAGTTAAGCACGCAGGGCTTAGTGCCAGTTAGGCTGCCAGTAATTCTGGGGAAACTAATTAATAAAACTCTGACAACATATAGCTGGCACAGGGAACACGGTAGGAGCACAGAGGCTAAGCAAAAAGAAATACTGCTATAACTGGTCGATCTCGACCTAAATCCCCCAAATAAGCACGCAGGCTTAGTGCCAGTTAGGCTGGGGAAACTAATTAATAAAACTCTGACAACGCATAATTATATATATATAACTGGCACAGGAAACACGGCAGGAGCACAGAGGCTAAGCAAAAGAGAGATCTGCTACAACTGGTCGATCTCGACCTGAGTCCCCCAAAGAAGCACGCAGGCTTAGTGCCAGTTAGGCTGCCAGTTAGGCTGGGGAAATTTAATAAAACTCTGATCAACGGATAACTGGAACCGGGAACACTTCAGGAGCACAGAGGCTGAGTGCTAGGAAAACTGGGAATTATCTCCACTAATGTACCCAACAAGGCACGTAGCCCCATAACCAGTAAGGCTGCCACAAAAGGCTAGGGCAGGACATTGAAAGTAAACAAATGGATAACGACCCTGGCTAGAAGTCTGTAACATTGCCTGCAACCTAACTGCATCAAACGAGACTTATGTCGCCTCCTAAGGAGCGGTTCCGGGACTGCTGACCTAGACATACATAGAAACTAAATATATCAAGTAAAGGAGCAGGTGCAAAACTGAGATAACTGTACAAGTACATAAAATAAGAAACGGGAAAAACTGAAAACTAGCAGAGCTGAGCTACCGCTTACAAACTGAAGTAAATGTGGTCAGACGGAGGCCAGAAAAAACCTGCCCAAAAAAACCCCGAAGGGAAAAAATGCGGGCAGGAAATCTGGGTAGGAACCAAGGCTCAAGCTCAAAGCCCTTGCTACGGGACTTTACAATGTCATCGAGAATATGTTGCTCCTAAAAATAAATAAAACAACAATAAAGATGTGTGGTTCGTAAGCCTAGATGACGATGACGTATACGCAGCCTTATATACCCCCGATATGGCTACCCATGGTGCACCCGGCCTAGTACCCAGGCCCTGTTGTATCTCGTGCCGTCAAAATATTTATTTCTGTCTTCTTCGCGGGCTCATTCGTCAGAAATAACATACCTCTTGATTGTTTGTATGCGGCGTGCATTTGAGGTGTAACCAGGCAACAGTATCGCTTCATGTTAGTAATGATAGGGACTCCGGAATTCGGGAAAATTTTGGCTTGTCGAATCCGGAATCCCGGGCTTTGGAATCCATTATTCAGCACAAGGAATCCGGAATCCCACTGACGATTAGAATGCGGAATTTAACTGCCACTGACAAAGAATCCGGAATCCACAGAGTTGTTATTATGTTGGTTTTATTTAGTCTGAAGGTTGATTTCGGATGACGCGTTTTTGGCTACGTACGCAGGTTAACGCACGTAAATTTAATCACGTAAATAAAATAAAGGCAAGATAAAAAGTATTGAGCTTAACCGAGAAGTTGAAAGAGGTTCAACTTTCCTGCTTACGAGCGACCTTTCACGCATTGCCTCTATTTTAGGGAGCCATCGTTTATTACGTCCCAGGAGGGGAAGGGGGGACAATTTTTGAAAAGGGTTAATTTTGTGGGGGTCAGTTTTGAAAATGTACAAAGCGTGGGAGGGGGTCGAAATTTTAAGACACAGGATTGACATTATATGTTGTAGGTGTTAAAACATATCATAATTGAAACAAAAAAAAAACCACTTTTCCTTCATTACTAAACCAAAAAGTCGATCTGACTACCCTTTGTAGACAGGCAAACCGTGATGAGGATCAAGCAATTTATCTCTGAAGGCTTGTTTACTTGGACAGGAAAATTCTCTGAATGAAGAATATAGATTGTAGGCTTCTTCCAAATGTAAGTATCCATATCCATGCATCAGATGTTCTTGCACTGCTCTCAGACCTCGAACTGTACAATTCGTCTGCGTCCCTTGCTTTGACCTCTGCAGAATAGACTCCAGCAATAACAAAATTTCATTATTATCAAGACACTGGAGTGAAGATCTAAAAGATTTTCCCTT